>JAMKCH010061801.1:0-19177 GCA_023653785.1 Ophioderma brevispina
ATATGTGATCATATGGCTAATTTTTGGTATAGTTTGGTATGGATTGTTGTTTCGCATGTTAGGGTTCATTTTCTGGGAGTATATTTGCTCAACTGCTCAAAGTTGTTATTGAAAATTTGGATTGTGTGTTCATGCAGTCTGTAATAACTCCAACAGTTATTTTTTGGTTATTGTTGGTGTTAATTGGTAAGACCGATGAAAAGTGATTGCGTTTTTTTAATCGATACCAACCGGTGGTAACGAAACTGAAGTGAGTGAATGAGTGAGATATTAAAATTTAACGACAACTCCACTAATTGTGTCATATTGTGTCTTTAAAAACTAAACATCTAACGCGATAACAATTCCCAAAACCTTTATGAAAACAACCCCCAGTAAATTCTAGTCACAACATTTTAAAAAATTCACACTTTTAAACAGATCAGCCTCCGTGCAGGAAGTTTATCACCTGAAGAGGCCTAAAAAAAGTATAAGGGAGGTTGGGGAGAAAAATAAGTGGTGGATGGCGCATAAAAAAAGGGTATCATCACAGATAACATAAAAATATCAAAACATCAATAGAGCTAGGACACTATAATTTTTTCTACGAATAAGCATAATCACGCACTCAGTAATACCGTGTCACAGAAAGAGCAACATCACAGAATACACCAAGGGTCCTATAAGTATGACCAATTTTCCATCGCGCTAATACAATCACGTCCCTTCGTCCAATCAACTTGAACTGCAGCAGCTCCAACAGTTGGTGAAAAGCATTCATTTTTATAATAAGGAAATGAAATCACAGCATTTTCCACCTATTTCTGATATAGCTATTAACTGAAAGTCCCCCAGGAAGAAGTGTCCTATAGCTACAATAGCTTCAATTCACTTTCGACTAAACCTTGTAGACTAGGTTATAAGGTATAAAGTCTCCAAAATGATGGCGTGCAGTAAACAATGGAGAAGACAATAAAGTAGGGACTCAGTCACTGGACACTGTTTTCAGACCCCGGAACAAGAATAGATATACCTAATATTGGCTGCTATGAGGGACATGGTTAAAATTATAGGCCCGAAGCGAAAGCTGAGGGGCAGAGTATTTTTTTGAGATCACCAAGGGCCTATAATTTTTTTATTTGTTACCTCTGCTGCCCATTAATTGAAAATGCTGCATTCCTGAATTGGTCAGTTTATGCCTATTATTCTCCAAAATGGGTCGTCATGCATTTTTCTCATTATATCACGCTGTTTTCGGTAATAGAATAGAAATACACGGGTTTGCATATTTTTTATGGGCTCCTACTGTATCCTCGCCGGAAAAACATAAAAATAATGAACTGGCTGCGCCTCTTCCCGTATTTATTTTTTCCGACCTCGTGCACATTATTCACCCACAAAGGATACTGCATCAACCCTTTATTTCATTTTCATTCATTCATTTATTATTTACACATCATATATACATCAAAATACAACAAACACATAAAAACGATATTGAACAGAAGATGAGATGGGGGATAGTCGAAAGGCCAAAAGGCCAGATGATCACACCCAGAACACATTTTTTAACTACAACAACAAAAATGATTTAAATTTAGCATAACCAGAAGAAACAAATATAGAAAAATCGAATTCTCTCTCCAAACCTACTTTACATACATAATTTAAGATGAGATACGATTTATAATTGGCTACTAAATGCTTTTACCGATTTAGCCGTTTTTATATCTAAAGTAAGAGAGTTCCAAAGAATTGGTCCGGTAGTTTGAACAGTTTGATCAGAGAAATATTTTCTTATTGTTTGTTTTGGAATATTTGCCTGTCTAGTAATCATAATTATGATTTGTCCGATTGTTTAGAAAAGAATGTCTGAAACCGTTTCGGTAGTTGATTAAGTAGAAACTTAAACTAAAAAACCCCACTTCAAGTTGTATGTGTTTATACAAAGCACGTTAGTAATGTTTAAATTTTGACAAGGTTATAGGGGGTGATACGGAATGACTTTCAATGGCCCTAATAAAAAAAATTCAGTCAATATTTGTTTTATATAATGTTTTTTTTTTTTTTTTTAAAATGCTTTTTGGCAGTTTTAAAGGATAAAATGGTTTGTACATACGACGGCATAGATTTATTTGTGCGTGAATCCCCGCACGTAATGGATAAAAATAACAGCGCGAAATCGATATTGCGCGAGATCGCATTGGCACGGCATTCTCGAAAAAGTACTTAAAACCGGGCAAAAATTACTAGACCATACCGGGCAAAAAGGTACTAACAGGGCAAAAAAGGTACTATATATATATAAACCGGGCGAAAAAAAGATACTACACAACGTTTAAACCCAAATTGGAAACTATATAAACCATGTCATGTGACTTTCATTAAAACCAATCAGTTACAAATGATCTATCATGAGGTATATCATAATGAAATTTCAAAAGTAATTTAACCATTTCAAGGAGTCACATACTTTATTACTGCTTTATGAATATTGTCCATCGCCGTGTGTAGGACTCTTGAAAAGATGTTTAGCTGATGAATGGATAAATTGTAAGCGTAACACTACATCATAAATGCAAATCAGTCAAAGATGGTAAGATAACATTACAATCTCGCTTGTTGCCTCCAGCATATAATCAATGAAAACAAACTGTTATATTAATGTTAAAGTTTGTTTGCGAAAGGGAACGCTAACTCTTCCAAGAGTCAACTAAGAAAACTCACTATTCTTCTAATTTCTCGAATAAAACGACTCATAGACAGGTGAAACAAAATTAAGTATTTTATTCAAAAAAAAAGATTTTTCTCCTAGCTTTACAAATGTCGATAGTTTTGGGAAAACATTTCCGACATGGCAACTGTGGTACAACATCTCCACGTAGTAGAGTATCTAAACTAGAAATACAATGTTGCCAATAAGCATCACAGTGTGGGTCCAAAAAGTTTACACTTTTTTTCGTTGGCAAATTTTCACAGAAGTGGGTAACATATCAAAATATTTTTGACGGTATTTTAGTAACTACAATATCTTGTTTGGCCTGGTGAAAACGTCATTGAAAACCAAGCTAAAAGACAAATGGCCGCCATCTAGAGATTAATTAAATGATCACACATTGAACAACACACCCGCCGTCATGGAACTGTATTTCATTATTTTTTTAATTTCCTTATTAATAACCCCCAAAGGTACCAGAATGAAGAATCTGAAATCACTCACTTCAAACTTTTCTCTATGAATAAGGACTGCAATATTTCTTCTTTTGATCTTTGTCACTAAACATGCCAAATATTGAAAATGTACAGAAGTCTGAATCGGTCTTGATAAGAAATATGCAAGTCTCCCCGATTGAAATCAACTTAGTTAATTAGTAATGGACAGTTCAAGTTCTCTCACTCATTTTCAATTGGTCCTACTTCACACACACCCACTCGAATGTGGTCAGTAGTTTGTTACGTGAGTAGTCCTACAGTTCACGTCATGGTATTAATTACTGTTAACCATCACGATTTGCCCCATAGACTTGCGTATGTGGCAAATTGGTTTTTGACCATTTTTCCCTTTACACTGCCGCAATTTTGTATTTGAGCCTTGTTTTTCCACCCTTTTCACCAGGTTCTAAAAACAAGATATTGTAGTAAATACAAAACCTCCAAAAACTTGTGATATGTCTACCCACTTTGAGAAATTAGCAGCCCATAATAGTGTAAATTTTTTGGACCACTCGTATAAAGATTACAGTCGCTTACAGAAAAAAATGCTGACATTTTCTGAAATTTCTACATAGCTATCGTTACCGGGACCATAGTCCACATTGTTAATATGATATCTCTGCATAGTTGTTGGCTGCATTATCAAATCCCTGCTTGGCCAATGGACTGGAGGCAACTGTTAAAATCAAGATTTTCTAATGCCATAAGAGCCTGGGTAATTTTTATACACTTTCCTGCAAAAAGTACAATTGTTTAACTTATTTGGAGATAAATCTTGCAAAGTAATCTTCAAAATTATTTAAAAATTGATATTAAAAAATGGTCAACCCGCAAAATGAGAATGACAGTTTTTTGTTTTAATGCCAATATATTAATTACTATTCATGTCATCATTGATTCATTGATAAGTGTCACTTAAATTGACTTAAACCACCACTTTTATCCAATCATTCCTAATGGTAGTCATATTTTTATATGTTTTAAATGACGGGGAATCAACTTACCAAACCCAAAAGAGATATGTCGTGCGATGCGTCATTTAAACTTGTAACATCATTGGTAGTCTTGAGTCTTTCTAAAATGTACATTAGTTATGTATAGGTCTATACCGATATTCTCCCAGATTCGTGCAAAATGTTTTATCCCAAAGACTTAGCAAGCAATTGCTTCAACATCCCTTGGCGTCCCTGCAATTGAAAGTTTGTACTATTTGAAAGTGTTGCGAATTTGATATCTGTGATCTTAAAAGTCAGCGTTATGCTAAGCGTTCGTTAGTAGGGCATATACGAAAAGAGAAGCGATGTTACATAACATCAAACGTGGGCCAGAAAGTAGTGAATAATATGAACCCAAATGTACTGATATGCGTAGAGATATGAAAAGTACTGTTCAATTGTCTCGCTGAGATACGAGAATCATAACATGATCGAAGAAAGCAATATTGACCTGAGATATCAATCCAAATATTTAACACCTGACCAAATAGAAGAACAAATCTGTTAATGACAATTTTAATTATACTAAATTGACAATATCAAAGTTTTGCAAAAATTTATAAGTTAAAAGAATGCCTAAAGAACTATCTCATAGTTTTTACTTATCATTGGCCTGTCCGAGACTCACTTAAAGGCTAAGCCGATCAGTTTACAATCTTCCTCGTTATAATTTTGAATCACAACAGAGCATATCGTGACAAAAGGTGTGGTGTTTCTTTATGTACCCGACCATTTGACTACAAAATCAGGAAGTCCTAAACAAATCAACAATATTAACGAATCCTGCTTTATTGAAATAACCGAACAATCAGAAAATATAATGTAGTGTTAAAAAAATATACAGGTCTCACCCATCATGATATTTTCGAGAAGAGTTAGCACACTTTTAGACGTAGAATATGAGGACAGAAATTTTATACATTATTGGGTACTTTAAATAGACTTATTACAGAAGGAGATTCATATACGCAACCCAGATTACCTTATTACTGTTTATCGCAACTCACTCTTACCAACTCGAACAAAACCAACTAAATTACTGGTTTTTTTTACTGGCTGACAGTGCACTTTGATTGATACTGATATTAATAATAATTATGATTTTCTTCGTTGTATTAATAAATACACAAGTGATCATTTGCCAAATATCTTATCATCTGGTTTGATGTAAAACAAAAAAAATATGCAATGATGGCCAATCTTTTCAGAGAAAATACACTGATAGTAACGTAATCACTGAAATGAAACTCAAGTGCACAGATTGGGAACAATTTCAATTATAGGTAATGATGTAAGATGATTACCCAAAGGTTTATATACATTTAACGAATTGGTTGACGAATGCATTCCGCTTAGAAAATGTCCTAAAAACAAAAAACGTGAATCCTATGTGTCCTTGGATCACATGGATTACTTAAAGTATAAACCAAAAAAAAAACAACTTTTACAAATTTTTTCATGTCCAAACTCTCTTTAAAGTGATGATGGTAAATAATACTGATCCTTCTTTGATATGTAATGACTTCAATTTCAATAATTTTTTTTGTAAATATAGGTGCCAATGTTTGCCAAAACTATGAGAGAACGAATAATGTTGACAACAAATTATGAAGACATATTTATCGATCCTGTACGAACAGTTAATCTTTCCTCACACCTTTGTTGAAATGATGTAACCACAATTATAGCAAACTTGACCTTACAAAAGTCTGGACAAATACATGGAAAGAACCAACTCCCTTGTAAAAAGGGTAGCAAATACATAAGTAAACCGCTTACTACATTTGGCAATTCTCAATATGAAGGGTGGTCGTTCCTACAATCTCAACAAAAGTGCTAAGGGTCGTTTCCGATCCATACAAAAGACATGTTCAATTATATTCTAATTATCGTCCCGTATCTATTCTACCTTTGTTTTCTAAAATTTTAGAGCGTTTTGGTTTTTAATAGGTGCTTGTCATTTATTGCCAAATATAGAATTATTACTAGCAAACAATTTTGCTTTAGACCGAATCATTCAACAGCAATGGCCATCATTAATTACTTTATATGGTTTATACACGGGTGGAAAATAACGAACTATTTGGGTATTTAATTAGACTTATCTAAGCCTTTGACACAATCCACCCATGAGCTTTTGCCAATAACGAAACAATTATGGTTCAGAGGATTACATTGAATGGTTTGAAAGCCTACCTAAGGCAACAGGTTTCAGTACTTCACTATACCTCACTAAATCTGATTAAACAAGTCACTTGTGGTGGTTTCCACATGTTCTATTTCTTTGGGGGGGTCCGTTTATTATTTATCTTGTATATTAATGATCTTTAATGTCGTCATAAAATTCTTAATTTTGTGATTTATGCAGATGAACACAACAATCTTATATTCTCACAAAGACTGATATCAAATACAAATGGTGAATAAGGAACCCAAAAAGTAGTAAACTGGTTAAAGCAAACAAGCTATCAATTAATGTTAACAAAACCAACTATATGATCATGGGAACACTTCAAAAAAGCTTTAACATTAAAAGCAATTCAAGTGGTTATTTTTGGATGGCAAAAGGTCTTTCAAGAGTAAATAAATTGTAAGTTGTCTTAGGTATCATTCTTGATGAGGAATCTGTCATTTAAGTAATCACATTGAAGAAGTAAGCTAATAATATTTCAAGTAAATGTCTGGTCCTCCTTATTAAGCTAAAATATTTTTTGTTCCTAAAAAGATTTTACTTAGTATTTATAATTGCTCAATTGTTTCTACTAACCGTATATATCGTATGGGATTCTTGCATGGGAAGTCTTAATCAAATTATCTGGATAGGTTACTCAAATTGCAAAAATACTGTAAGAAAATTTTCATTTCCAATTCCATTTAGAGCCCAGACTAGCCCCTTTTCATTAATCTGAAGATCCTCAACTGTTTATATCTGTATTAATACAATCTTTTTTGCAGATTTATGTTCAAAGTATACTATGGCTAACCGCCACTGTATTTAATGATTTTTTACTCCTTAAAAAAATCCCATCGTTTTTTATTCTATGGAAATGCTGATAATATAAACATAAACTCGTTCAAACAAAACCTAATTTGCAATCAAAATCAGTTAGAGCAGCAAGGGTCCTTAAGTATGGAATAATTTAACTACTGATCTAAAAACACAGCAACAACTGGATCATTCAACTAGTTAAAAGAACATCTAATAGTTTTGTATGATTAAGTTTCGCGTAATGTTAATAAATTTTGGTATCGTATACATGTATAGATATTTTTTGTTTTACAAGTAACTTCTTTTGTGTAAGGGGTCACTCACTTCTTGCCGTTCTTGGCCTTTCGAGTGACCCTACCATGCCTTAACTTATGTGAATACCTAAATGGTTTTTATGTTCAATGTATTGGAGATAAGGGCATGGTGAATAAATAAATGTCAAATGTTCCTCACTAATTCTAAGACATTCCTTACGCAAAGACACTATCATGATTCACCCGAAAGGGGCCAAAAATTTGTCGAAAGTAAGAAAAACGCAGTGTTCGAAGATATGAATCGCCCATTTAATTACGTGTCCGTACGGAGTAATGACTCAAATTAAGAATTCTAGTACCCTCTCTGCCCATTATTTGAAAAGCAGCATTCGATTATGTCATTTTACTGCCCATTATTCTGGCAAATAATGGGTGGCCAATGCATTTTCTTATTAAATGAATCTGTTTTAGGTACTAGAATAGAATCAAGTGGTTTGCAGTGTCATTTATGGCTCATAATATCCTCGGCCAGAAAAACTTTCTGCCTCGCCCATTATTTAGTTTGACCTCTGTACACGTATTCGCCCATAAATGACACTGTCAAACCCTTATGTTTCTTAAATAGAGGGTGCCTAGTATTTTCCACTCACGTTTGGGCCTACGAGGGGGTTCCATGGAACCTCCCTAAGGAAACTAGTTTCCCTGATGAAATTTCACATGAAACTCAATACCGCTTTTGCGGGTCCTAAACAAGGCAAAGGTGCAGTATAAATGAGGTTCCAGTTTATCGTCTGGAAATTAGAGGCAAATCACGGTTTTCGATATGCATCAAAATCGCTCAAATTGTAACAATAAAATTTCCACGACCCTGCTTCCACAGCATCCACTTTGTAAATATTTTGATGTTACTATCCACTATACAATATTTAGAGCACAAATCATTAATTTCTTCAAACATCCCTTCGGGAAAGTGGTTAACTTGGTGGTGGTGGGGGGGGGGTCCATGGACCTCCCTGCCACTAATGGAGTGAAACCCTTGGTCACTTAACCGTCGTCCAACTAAGGGTTTTCTACTACATTCGACCCCCGATTTTTTCGTAATTAAGCGACAACATCATCTTGTTTGGTACAGTGTGTAGCTATATCCTTTCTCCAAATCATACAAACCTTCAAGTTTTAACCACTGACGTCATAAAGAGGGCGTCCCATAACTGAGGAGCTTATTTTTTACGCAAATTTGTAAGCAAATCGCAAAAATCAATGGTTTTTCGACCGTTTCATGCAAGCAAAATTGGTATGTTGCAATGATGTACAAGTGCATACACAGTTATTACTCTAAAAAATAGAAAAAATCAAATATGGTCATTATTTTTGGCTTACAGCATCAAAGTATCATTTTCTGGCATTTTACAGAATAAAATTATAGTGGGCGATTTTTCACCAGCCCTCGCGGTACCTTCCGACGTTGACGGGACACCATGACCCCCCCCCCCGCTAATTTTTTTCCGCTAACAGACCGCAAAGGGATGAACTTACAATTACATAAAAGCCTTAGATCATTTTCGTTTGTGTTTTTGTGCGGCAGAATCAATCCGTTGGCATGGTTGGGGATGAGGGTTATAATCGGACTCAGAGATTTCCCGAGAATGTTGCCCATCAATTTTCTAACACATCATTTTCCTTTCATATACTAATGCTTGTCCACATACTAATCACTTGTGTGAAATACCTAACTCAAATCGATGTTCCTCATATGAAAATCATACTACTTGTTTAATTCTGGACCGGATTTTTTTGTTATACACAGTATCCTCTTAGGTACTGTAATACCATGCATAAATGGTTTACTGCATCAAAACGAAAATCCGATCATCTCACTTTGGCCTTTTAGTGACTATCTTTAATTCTATTGGCGCTTATGTTAATTAACAAAAATATATTTCAAAATCTCGAGTCAGCCTTTAAAGGGTCAGTTCCGTGATCCACACCTCGTCCCCCACGTACCTTAAAAAATTAGATTTTTTATATCATCCGTTGGTCTAAGTATAGTATTTGTGCCAATCTTACGTGCAAATTCGATCTACTCTTTGAAGAAATTCGAAATTGCTTATTTTCTGTCCGTAATTGGACAAAATTAATGGACGGATAGCTCATCAGGTAGTCGCTCGACTCCATGTCTGCTCATACATGCGTATAGGCGTGCGTTCGAGCCCTGTGAGATTCAGCTATCTTGCTTGCTTGCTTACTGAATTTTTCCCGCCTATTAATTCAGCGCACGCACCTATAAAGGTGTCGATGAGACCGATGCAACATAAAAAGATTGCATCAGTTGTTGATCATTAACCCGCCACCATACAATCAAAAAACGTTGACCCACCACCAACTATAGTCTACGGCATAATAGGAAAGGACAACATGTAAGTTCATATATATGAATATCTTGCATGCATCTTCCATAATAGACATAATTGGAAAATAGGTTGGTCTGGCGACTTAAAAATCAACCATAAGAGCAACATGTATAAGTTTCAAGGCTGACTTTTAGCTTGCATGCCCTCATATGAAGCTGACATATTCATGAGTTCGCCACTACGACTTTCATAGGTCATAACTAACAAGTTGGCACCTTCCCGGAGCTTAGCTGGGAAACACCATAAGACAGGTAGTTATCCATGCTATGGTGTCACATGATGCATTGCCATCATGGTCTGTACTATTCCAAATAGTCGAGAGTGCTCCACCACTCCGATAGTTGGGGCGTACTATAACATCATATAAACAGTATTATTTACAGGTGAACTATCTTTGGAATTAAGAGTGCTCAATCCATTACAGGAGAGCGTAAAAAATAAATTACAAAGTATAGACCTCTGGAAATGCAACCTTTACTCTGAGTTACACGGCATACCCTCACTTCGGTCACAGGGCATCCGATCTTCAGACGTATGATGATTCAATATTCGTGTCTTCACCAGAAGACATGTATGTAATTACATGCTATGGTGTCACGACTGAGGCATTTCCAGCACTTTTCTGTACTTATAATCCAAAGAGTCGAGAGTGCTCAACCACTCGAAATAGTGGGGACGTAATATAACTATTTATATAACTTTGTAATTTATTTTACGCTCTCCTGTATGGGATTGAGCACTCTTAATCCAAAGATAGTCCCCTGTAAATTAATACTGTTACTATATGTTATATTCGCTGAGCTAGCCCCTCTGCTTACTAATTTTTCTAACCTCATTGCCATATCACGCTCTTTAATTAGAAGGTGGCAGATCTGATCCTGATAATCCACCGCCGTGTCACCGACCTCTATTTTGTGTAAAATCCTTGAGCACATCATTCATAGATCACAACGTCTTCGTGGATAGTCAACACGGAATTTCGTGCAAGCGCTTCACTAATCTCAATTGATACCTGACTATTGATCACATTGCATGTTAGTTTGATAGAGAAATACAGTTGATGTCGCTGCTCTAGACTTCACTAACACTGTTGACAAAGTGCTGCACAACGACTTATCCATTACGTCCAACATTTATGGCATAAGAGGGTACATTGCAACATGCTCAACACTTTCCTGACGGTAGAATTCAGAGGGGCGTATGGATGACATTCATCGTCATTTGGAAACGTCCTCTCTGGCGTTTCCCTCAAGGGGCAGTTATAGGGCAATTACTCTTGCCTCTTGTATATCAACGACTTGTTCGCCAACCTTGTTTAATCACTCAGAATGCCTTCGCTGATGATTGTCTGGTATATAAAGCATCACAACATCAGTAGATACCCAGATCCCCACGATGACCTGGAGAAGTTGGAGAGATGGCAAAACCAATGGCTCATTTGTTTCAACCAAAGGGTTCTACTTTACTTTGGATCAATAAATCCCCCCCCCAAAAGGTAGTATACCTTTTGTGTGTGTGTGGGGGGGGCGTTAACAATGAAAAGAGGAAACCACTACTTACTGAGGGTCAAGCTGTAAATAACCCTCTCATGAATCGTCACTGCTGCATACGGTCTCCAAAGCTCAGACATTTTCGGGCTAATCAGACGTAATCGTGGATTTGTCCTGAAAAAGTCAAAGTTACTGCGTACCAGATCTTTGCAAGTCTGGTATGGAACACTGCCCCCAATATAACAGAATATCATCTATCAAAATCAGATGTTACTACATACTATTTTTGGTGATTTTTAGCCACAAATTTACCTTTCTACCACCAAAAAAACTCCTTCTAACTGTCTTTTTTGGGCAGCAAAAATATCATCCACTGGCCTTTTTAGCAATGTTTAAATGTAGATCTAAAACAAAAAGTACTTATGTACAGAATTTGTACTTTTGGATTTAAAATTAAAAAATCATGGTTTTTCTTTTATGGTTAGCCTAGCCCCAACAGAGGTTTTTTTTGGCAAAAAAACACCCCTGGCACCACATGTTTTTTACCACAATCATCAGTTTCCTAATCCTAATAATTGGCCTTTTGAATAAAAGTGGTGTCCAGTAGTATTAGCTCATATCACCAAATAGGTGGACCTTTTTGGTAACAAGCTTGATTTTTTCAGTATAGTTCTGGAACCTGGGGTACTATCACTGACAAAAAGTCCCCGCAAATCCCCTGGTGCATTTTCCGAAATCCAAGATGGCGTCCAAAATAGCCGATTTTAACACTTTTATATATATTTTTTGGAACTATACATTTTCAATCAAAACAACAAGCCAAACATATGTTTTTTGAGTGTGGGGAATATATTTAAAACAGAACCAAGTAGTTTCAATCTGTCAAGTATTCAAATTCAAAATGGCGCCCCAATGCTTGCATTTTATTTTACAGAATGTTCATCCCCGCCGGACGTGTTCAGAAAAAATGTTAATAACCCTAAAATAAGACTAAATAATAGTACTTTTAAGTTAATGGAATTAATAATAAAATATTGTATAGTATTGACATATACAATAAATAGTATAGGAAATAGAAAGAATCCACGTTTAATTCATAGTTTTCCCTCTTTCTTCACATCTTAGGACACAATTTGCAAATTTGAGAAGCTTGCCTTCCCCAGCCTGCACCAATTTACGGGGACTTATACCCAATTAAAATACCAACCCTCCTATGGGGTCAAACAAAATAACGAAAATAAAAAATATTTAAAAACAAAATTACAACTGGCTCTGTATCTGACCTAGATAATAGTATTACTTCACATTGGAGGTGGTTGGATCAAAACTATTATTTGGTCTCGCCAAAAATATTCAGGATATTCACAAGTATGCCGTCGTCCGTATGGCAACGGTGTGCCGCGTGTCCAAAAAACAATGCGTTTTTTGTTTCAAATTTAGGCGATTCTTTAATTATTTTCCTGTGGAAAATGAACGTCAAAAACAACGACAATTTTGAATCGGGTGTAAGTCCCCCTTTAAGGACACTAATAACCCAATCACAAAACGCTCTGTCATAGTTGCCTCTAGCTGATTGGCTGTATTTTCCCTAGCATAGAACACCGGTCGATTACGCTCTGACGGCCGTGCTTGGGATCCCGCGCCATTTTGCATGCATAGTTCCACAATACGTTACATAGTTACCACACACATCGAGACAGTCGTCCATAAGAGACAAGAGGTTTGGAGCAGTTTTCATAGACATGTCCGTACGCAAGGGGAAACTCAAATTCCACAAACGGGGCAAAGGCCCACTTTTTGCTGAATTTTTAATAAAAGGTCCAATTTAGAGAAATGTTGACAAGAAAGTCCACTTGTCCATGATAAGATAATTTCAAAAAGGAGGAATATTGGGGGGGGGGGGGGATTCGGTCCACTTTCACCACAAACGGGCCCGTAGTCCCCCCAAAAATAATCCTTCGTGACGGTCCTTTTCATATCAACTGGTCGTAAGACAAGTCTGGCATCGAGGTCTCTGCCTCGGGCAGCTCAGGGGCTTCCCTGTGTCGGCTTGTCAGGTTCGTGATGCTGCTTATCCGGGATTGATTTTCGTCCTGGAGACATCGGGTGGGCAATGCAGTGGAGGGCGCAGGCTTCGGGCGGTGTCCCTCGGGGTTCTATCCGCGGCGGTCCAGTCTTTTCAACATTTGCGTCTCAGATGTGCCAAGGGAGATTGTTCGTAGTGCCCCTGCGCAAACGATACGTCACTTCGAATGGCTTGCTTGACGTAGGCCTTCGAGGCGATGCTGCAGAGGGACCTGATCACGGTGGGTCAATTCTTCCACCGATGGCGACTTGACTCGGCAGTTAGACGGTCCGTCAGCTTCTGTTTTCACCTTGCAAGTCGGTCGCAAAATAGAGAACTTACATCAGCTAGACTGGAGATGGGCGGTCGCATGAACCTGGCACACGGATGCCTTGGCTCCACACACCAAGGCAGTCGCTGCGAAGACCGGCCTCGTGCCCGTCTTCTCAGGGGGCTCGCGGGAACTGGGTGGGGTGCGGCTTTCGGCGCCTTGCGTACACCGGCTGTTGCTCTGGCATTCTCGGCTGCCTGATGCGCTGCACCTGTGTTGAGTCACTGTATGCTCTCACAGGATTGATGTCGTTCTGACGACGGTAGTGAGACGTGTTTAGTGGTTCCCTTTTTTGTTACGCCTATGAATACCTTCCAGTTCTGTGTGGCATAGCTCCTGTAAATCTCAGGAGGAACTTTCAGATGATCAATCTCGTCAAGAAGGTGTGATGAACCTGTGACTTAGTCCCACCATCCAAAAACCCTTCGGGATCACGGAGTTCCACGGAATTGCTTTTCTGCCCATGTCTCGGTGTCCCTGTTGATCAGCCTGGATCGATGACATGATCTCCATCATGGATACTTCCTCTGCCTTGGGCCAAGCAGTTTTGTGACAACCCTCTTGTACGCCCGGGCTGTGACCCATGTGGGACTTTCACTGGGCGGTGATTGTGGAGAGCCACGAGCCACTGGCCCACATCATAGGTGCCTGTGAGGTCTATAGGTCCCCAGGAGTGTCCCGGGCCAATCAACCTGGACGGTGAGGGGGATCTTTCACTGTGATGGACTAACACGACTAACGAACGAAGCACCCTGCCCTCTCATTGGCCCATAATTATCTTATTAGTAACTGCGGGATCCTGCGATTTTGTAATGATCTGTGGTATTATTTACAACTCGTACCTTTATATATGTCCTAATTGTGGACTTCTACGGTTCGAAATAGCAATTATTTATTATATGTAATGATTTTGACTTCAAGTAACATAATATTCTACCAATTTTCTATTTTTTTATGACAATTATCTCTTTTCCAACAACTTCAACCCGGTACCGCTGGTACTGCATTTCTTTACAATGGAGTTGACGTTCTCACTTTGTGCTTAAATAGCCAGTCTTTCTGCTTTTGAGCGTCAACTTGGTCAACCAAACAATTACTTAATTCTCTTTCGTCTTAAAATAAATCTCATCGCTTTTTAACATCTTTTCATATGCTGAAGATCAACACCACATTAATTTACACTCTAATACTGATGCATGCTTCACCATCATGGATAAATATCAAGACATTTTATTACACAAAACACTGCCACATTGTATTCTCTCCATCTGTATTAGTTCTTTTTTCAAGTTGCGGTGTATATAATTCGCACATGATCAAGATAATTGAATAACACGGACTATTTTTTCGCTTTTATCATTGTTTCTTTGGCGTTTCATACCGTTCTCTTTTCAAATTTGAAATCTTACACTAGTGCTGACTTCATCTCACTTTTTTCATTTTCAGTTTATTACTTTGAATCTTTCAAACATGTTTCAAACATAGGGGAAATCTACTCATCTCTCAGTATGGTTTGAATACAGTCCAACCTGTTATTGATCCAGATATGACCTTTAGAATTGATGGTCAACACAATATTCCAGTCAATATTTCTAAAATCTTCAGAAAAAAGCGCTTTATTTTGATAACCAACACGGTGTCCCACGTTTGCAGGGAGTTGTCTAGAGTAAACGGAACCCGTACAAAAATGCGTGTATTCCTATTGTAGCGTCTTAGTGGTTGGCGCTCCCTTATAAGATACGCTTATGATCGGACGGCTCGTGGTAAATACTACTAATACCTGCAAAGTATTTGATTTTTGAGAGGTTATGATTGGTATTTCGGTAAAAACTGTGCGCGATTCTCAAATGAAAGTTCCAGAATTTAAATTTAGATTTGAGCAAGCAGAGGTTTAGTGTCAAATTTTCAAAAGTCATCAATGCTGTATAAGACCTAGCTATCAGTACACCGCAGCCTAGGCTAGGCTAGATCATGAGGCTAGTAATGTATGAATTTACCGATCGCCCCTGGTTTTGTTATTTAATATTACCCGTTTTCTAATGTTTTTCTTGTTATTGTGTTCTTACTAGATGTACCCCATCAATACAATAGTGTTGGTAAAAAAACTCCGATAAAAACAAATTCCAACGACAAAGTTGATTTTGGTGGTGGTGGTGGGGGGGGGGTGCACAACAGCAGTGGCAGACACCATGGGGCCTATATTCACTTACCCGGGGCACTTACTGTTTAAAATAATATTGATGCGGTTCCAGTCAGTGCTCCATAACATTAAATATTGCACACAATTAAATTAGAGGTGCCACTTCAAAACTTTTTCCCTAATAGAACCCTTCTAAATGGTTCTAAGTAGAACTAACATGGGACACATTTCGTTATGTGCATGCAGCCCATTTATGTTCTACATAGGCCTTTTGAAACATCGTAGGTTCTACGAAAGAACTTGGTCTGGTTATAAGCAAGGGGTGGATTAAAACAGAGATTCTGTAGTCCGCGTTTAATAAGGGTGTCTTTTCGAGAGTAGTTTTCTGCCTTTTAAGTCCGTTTCTTCTGAGCTACGAACGGGACCGGGCCCGAGACACCCGGTCCTTGTTTCTTGTCGTAGGATACAAACCCATGAACATAATGAGAACAGTGCGCCTGCGGCTGGCAATGTGGTGTCTGTTATTGCGCGTAATGCGTTGCATAGATACCACGCAATTACGCATTGGGAAGTTTTCTCATTAAAAGATTAATTTGTGCGTGTTTTTTTGGGTGCCTTATGATGGGCCCTATATATTCTTTATCATTAATTTTAAGAGACAAAACTTTTTTATAGTTCCATAACACGTCGAAATTAACAACTCATACGTGGAGGAACATGAGTGAAATCTGGAATATCGCTTCATTTGGAGTGTATTTTGTTTTTGCACATTGATGTTCTTATTCCAGCCCAAGTAGGCAGCATATTTTGTAAACCAGTAAACCTCTTCAGATCTTAGCGTGTAAAGACGCTTTTATTCATCATCTCTTTATACATTCATCACAACATGAGCGCTGCACCAAAAAAACCCGATAGGCGGTTCCTTGCAAGACGATTTTCCGGCAGATTTCAACTGATAACGATTTTTAAGCACCTGTAATAAGCACACTACAAGAGCAATTGCATTCAAATTTTGGCCAGTTTACTTAAACAATATTGAAATTCATGAATACTTAGTTTTTTAAACGCATCGTCATTTGGGTTTTCTAAAGGGGCGCACCACTATTCATCCACGGTTTATGTTAATAACGCAAGTTGGCTAAACACTGCAAGGCTTAGCCAAGATTCTACTGTCATTCTTTCATAACGGGGGCTACAAATCGCATGATATTTACATGGACGATAGAAATTGATGTCAACATTGCATAACATGAGAAACAAAATCGGGTTTCATCGCAAACCCAAGATACGGCCGCGGATGTTCACGGTGGTCATTCCTAGATATGAGTGATGCGGGTGGTAAATTCAGCTATTGCGCTTTTAATGTGAAAATAGCATGAAAAGTAGATGGTCAACACCATATTCCAGCAATATTTCCTAAAATCCTTCAGAAAAAAGCGCTTTATTCTTTTTGATACCAAACAGATGTCTCAGTATTGTGCAGGGAGTTGTGTAGTGTAAACGGAACCCGTCAAAAATGGCGTGTAATTCCTATGGGAGAGTCCTTGTGGTGCGCTCCCTTATAAGAGACGCTTATTATCGGACGTGCTCGCGGTGGTAAATACTACGAAATACCTGCCAAATATTTGATTTTTGAGAGGGTTCTGATTGGTATTTTCGGGTAAAAACTGTGCGCGACTCTTCAAAAAATGAAAGTTCACGATTACATTTGATTTGAGCAAGCAGAGGTTTAGTGCAAAATTTTCAAAATGTACATCAATGCTTGTAGAAGACCTCAGCTAGCAGTACGACAGTAGGCCTAGGCTATGCTAGATCCTTTAGGCTAGTAATGTATGATTTTTACCGATCGCCCTGTTGTGATAATATAACCCTGTTCTAATGTTTGTCTTTTCTTTTATTGGTGTTCTTCCTGATGTACCCCCATCAACCATAATTGTGGTAAAAAAACTCCGATAACAACAAATAAAAAATCCAAACATTCCAACGACAACGTTGATTTTGGTGGGGTGGTGTGGGGGGTGCACCACAGCAAGTGCAGAAGAAACCATGTGGGCCTATAATGCAACTTACACTCCCGGGCACTTACGTGTAAAAATAATATTGATGCGGTTCCAGTCCTGCTCCATAACAGTCATCTTGCACACAATTAAAATTAGAGGTGCCACTCACAAACTTTTTCCCTAATAAGAACCCTTCTAAAAAATGGTTCTAAGTAGAACTAAAATGGGACCATTTTCGTTATTTGCCTTCGCTCCATTTTGTTCTACAGCCTTTGAAGACATGTAGGTTCTAGAAAGAACCTGGTCTGTTTTAGAACATGTTCAAACCAGAGATTCTGTAGTCGCTTTTAACTAAGGGTGTCTTTTTCGACAGTAAGTTTTCTGCCTTTTAAGTCCGTTTTTCTTCTGATCTACTAACGGGAACCGGGCCCGAGACACCCGGTCTCTTGTTTCTTGTG
The DNA here is from genome assembly GCA_023653785.1 of Ophioderma brevispina. NCBI lineage: Eukaryota > Metazoa > Echinodermata > Ophiuroidea > Amphilepidida > Ophiodermatidae > Ophioderma > Ophioderma brevispina. The sequence continues at coordinate 18,326 of JAMKCH010061801.1, forward strand.
CAGGATACAACCCAATGACAATATATAACATGGCGCCTGACGGCCTGCAATGTGTGTCTTTTATTGCGCGTAATGCGTTGCATATGTAAACCACGCAGATTACGCATTGTGATATTTTCTTCTTAAAAGATTAATTTGTGAGTGTTTTGGTTGCCTTAATGGGCCTAAAATAGTCCTTATCTCATTAATTTTTAAAAGATACTAAAACTTTTTGTATATTTCCATAACACGTCGAATTAACAACTCATACTTGGAGGGACATGAGTGAAATCAATCTGTAAATACAGCTCATTTGAGTGTATTTTTTTTTTTTTGCACATTTGAGGTTCTTATATCACGCAAACTTACGCAATCTAACGTCAAATTATTTTTAAAAATCTATCCTTTTTCCAGATGATACTTTTTTCAAATAGCACATATTTTGGGTACCAGTAAACTCTTCGGATATTAGCGTGTAAAGTGACTTTTTATTCATCATCTCTTCATAAATTCTCACAAACATGAGCTGCCCCAAGGAAACCCGAAAGGCGGTTGCTTGCAAGACGAATTCCGGCAGATTTTAGAAACTAACTGATACCGATTTTTAGGACACTGTAATAAGCAAACACAAGAGCAATTGGCATCAAATTTGGCCATTTTACTTAAAACAATATTAGCAATTACATGAATAACTTAGTTTTTAAACTCTCGTCCACGTTGGGGTTTTTCTAAAGGGGCGCACACTATTCATCCACGTTTTATGTATAACGCAAGTTTGTGGCTAAACATGCAAGGTTAGACAGATCTACTGGTCATTTCTTCATAACGGGAGCTACAAATCGCATGATATCCACATGGCCGATAGAAATTGAA
>JAMKCH010061804.1:0-104457 GCA_023653785.1 Ophioderma brevispina
TGATTTACCCGTGTGAGCTAGAACTGCTAAACCTGTTGATTCATTGGTCTTAGCACAGCGAGTTTATTGGTGACCGGTTCATCATGATGTCCCTGCTGTGTAGCCTGCAATATTCGCAATCACCTAAGCTCCAAAAAGAGCATGTTGAACGAACGTGAAAATTGAACACGGGGATGCGGCCTGTCACACCGATACGCCATATGACCTGCCCACCGCTCCACAGGTCATGGCCAATGGAGCGCTGTTTATAGATACCCTCGTGAGATGTTAAACACATGGCCGCTGCGCGATAGAATCCTGGAATAGAAGCGGATGAAAATTGCCTGCCAGAGTTTTTCCTTCACACACGTGATTATCGCATTGATATTACAGACCTCCAAAGTGCCTTAGTTACCATTAATCCCTGTAGTACTGCTCAATGGGGGCCTATGTGTGACCAAACGTCTTCATGCATAATTGCTTCTTTCTGGAAATGTACATAGCTTTTTCCGCGGGGATCCCCAGATTGCGCCCCGCAAACCCAATGTAAGACCGATGTGGAACATTAGGGTTGCTGTACCGAAACTAGGTCCAACACCCGGTCACTGCAGGTCACGGGTTGGCAGTACGTGCAGTAAACTTGAGGAAATTTGGCATACTGCAACATGACTGCACCCCACTGCATCTTGCTGCAATCGCAGTTTAAAATAATTTTAACTTCGTTGCAGTAACTGCATTTCCGTGGCAATACTGCAGTTATTGCAGTGACAATTTTGGTAGGCTGCATTGCAGCAATGCACTGCAATGCACTGCAATGAATGGACGGACCTTTAAGGTTCGTTCATACTACTCTGCACTGCGCCTTTGCATTGCCGATATATCTATCATTGCTGCAGCAACTCAAAGTAACCTGCTGCAGCTGCAGTTAAAATATTTCACGTCGTTGCAGTACCCAATTCAGTATACTGGACAGAGTACCGGAATTCGAGCACTGCAATTTACCGCAACGCGCGTTGCAGTGTAGTATGAACGACACATTAGTCACCATTTGCAGTAGAAGATTAACCGATCCAGGTTTCCTCTGTCCGATCCGATGGCCGATACTTTTTTTTGTCGTATCGGTCGATCCACCGATCCAATCCGATGGTTTGCCCTATATGTTAACGATCACCAACCCTAGTGAGTACTAGTAGAGTTTGCACTGTGGTTCAAACTTTTTAAACATAGGGCCTATAGGAATTGGCGACAAACATGATTTATAATTAATAAATCTGTGCGGTCCACATTTGCTAAAAGTTTCCGATGAGTATTTTGGAAGATAAGTTATCTTTTACTTACCAAATGTGCGTAAAATATAAAGTCCCCCACCAATCAATAGGCGGCATTGTAAATTCCCGCAAAACTCCTCCTGTCCTGAGTTCATCAGACTTATGAAGATTTCATTTATTATGGAGTGGCATTTCAAAATGATTGCATTCAGTTTAAATAATCCAAAACTTTTTGTTACATTATACTGTAATCGACCGGCCTTCACGTGCTGTCCATCCCCAGTTCAGGCCGTCTACAATATGTTAATTATGCTTGACAGGTTGACAGATGCGAAGAACAACATGTGGGCGTGTACGGCTCTATAGTCTATAGTTTCCATTGCGGTAATGCGAAAATTATTTATGCAATTCGTGTTTCGCAAGAACAATTTACAAAACAATGTATTCCCATTCTTCATCAGTGTATTATTTTTTTATGATTTTCCCCAGTCATTTCTTTTAACATATTTTTGTCAATGGTAAGTATAAAAGTATACCCCCCTACCGCAGGTCCGCATCAATCTCAATGACGTAAATGGAATCCCCGGAAAAAACACGTGTCAGGATCAGCTGCAGAGCATAGATTGCATGAGCTGACCTGTCAGACGCTCCTCGCAAGGCTGAGACAGCATTGACCTTATCCCCTTATTCTTTTTATGTATTCATAATAATCAATAGAGCATGGGATTTATGAGTAGCAAGCGCCACATTGCCTTTGTAGACTAGCTGTTATCCCACGGGGCATTTATCTAAAGGTTACTATGCAAATTGGATATTCTTAACCACACAACGCGCGCTCAGTTTGGTCGTGATAAACTACGGCGGTTCGGAACGTATGAGCTTGCATATTAGCCAGCCTAATGACTAGCACAACTAGCTGTGGGAAAATTGTGTTTTGGTGCTCGCAGATTCCCACAGAGCTAAACTAAAACTAACCGATCCAAAAATGTTTTAAATTTCGAATCTCAGTGCCACCTAGCTGAGGGATGTTCGCGTATTTAAAATCAAAATTTCTGACCCTCTACTTCTCCGATGCAAAAGAAATCCATAAAAGAACCTATGATTTAGATATTTTCATTCTGATCTATGTCTGTTATTGTGTTAACGTTAGCCTCCTCAGACTCTCACGCAGTATCATGAATTTAATATTTTGCAGTCTGTGTCACAAACAAGACTAACCTGTGGGAAAATACTTCCGTACCGCCGTATAAATCAAAACCAAACTTTCTGCTGATTCCCTTATTCCTTTTCAAGCACGTTACAATCAATGAGAAAGGAATGCAATGAGTAGCACCACGGGAGTTTGGTAAAGCTATATATACAATGTGTATGTTCTATGCAATTTAGTACTGAGAATTCATTAGAGTCCGCACATGTTTGACAAAACCAGTTTAAATTTAGTCCGCTTCTACAGTATTGATTATGACAACTCTTTGCATGCTGTTCCAAAAATATATCCACTGCAAGTGAAAACGAACTAAACAATACGATAACAAATAGTTAGAAACGAATAATTTCTGCCGTATTCTGGACTCTGCTCAAAGGCGTTAATTCATTGAAGGCTTTGAAGCAACAAAAGATACAAAAAATATAAAGCAGTATTTTCTGCTTGCCCTTATAACTGACGATTTTTCCGTGGGCAGAGCAGCTAGTCCATGTGCCTGTCAGTGTTTTTACTTAGACAGGAACCATGTAACAGTTTTGCGTAGGCTGAATTTGGAACCGCTTGAAGTTGAGATTGTGATATTACGTGGTCGCTGTCACAGTTGGGTATGCAAAAAGGGTGGCGTTGTTACATTTTACCGAATGGAGATGCATGGAAAAATCTCATATTGGTAACTAGGAGCCTATTTTTAGGGCTCATTTTGCAGCTAAAGAATAAGGGTACTAAAGAACATACCATAAAATTAGGTAAGATGAAAATATAGGGGCATCAGTTTTGAATTTGAAAATTGTAATGGGTGGCGGTGCAGGTGAGGAGGTGCAGGTGAGGAGGAGGTGGAAGAGGAAATGCTTTTACGTAGCATATCCATATCCTAGTTATGATATTCTACTGTATTGTTGTATTGTTTTGTATAATAACCCATGTTGACACAGATGGCTATATAGTTCTTTTTTGGGGGGTTCAAATTTATTATTTAAATATTTGATATGAGTAGGCCTATAACCTTGCTTCACTTGGACTTCATGATTTCAGGGATGGGTAAAAATTATATTGAAAGAAATGTTTACAGCAAAGTTTTTTGGGTTTTTTTTGCCTAATACTGGGGATTGGTCTGTTTGGTTAAGCTTTAGAACACATCTATTTATTTATCCATTACTATGTATAATAATAACTGAATGAGTATATAATATTGTGCACGATGATTTTAAGCTTTTTCAAGGATTAATAAGACTTTTTGAGGTGTGATGGAGAGCTTGGTCTGATTGCAGTTGAAGGACCTCAGCATGGGACCTTTGGCACGGCTGGTGTTACAAGGGTACATCCTGACCAAGGTCAGCACTAAAACCAGATGACTGCACAGAGCTGTAACGGGTCAATTGTTTGCATGAGAGCAAATTTAGAGTTGACTATTTCTTGTTCAAAGTGGAGTCGATGGAATTTGCAACCGAATTCAAACTACCATTGATGGCACTGGACTAGCATTTGCAGCTGATCCCAAGTGAAGTTTAGATGATATTTCTATTTCTTTGGAGATTGTGAAGGAAACTAGAAAAGGAAGCATTTACAAGCTCCCAGTAAACAATCATTATTCCAAGACACAGTTCCTAGTGTTGGTTTGAACTTGCTGAACTGAAATGGGATGTGTTGTTTGAATCGTCGGTCGCCGCTGAAGTTTACCTCTCTCTCTGTATTAAATCCATGGTAATTTGTTAATTAGTATACTACTATTGAGTGCACTAGTTCATTATCTACAACACAATTGTAACAAGGAAGGGTTCAATAAGACATTCTCTCTGTAAATCACAGTCGGTATTTGGTTTCAAAGATGAATCGCAATTAGACCCCAAATTTTTATATGTTGTCATGTACCGTGTACATATAAATACAGCCTGTAAAGGTAATTGGCTTAATTGAACTATACTAATTAAGACGTTTTTCAGTTGATAACTTACTGTTTTATACTCATTATTATAGCTACCGCTGAGGTGACAACTTTTTTTGATAATTGGATCAAATAATTTTACATATTTGGTCGGCTCATCGGAACATCAGTATTACTGAATTGGTAAATTAACACTTACTTCCAATGTATAACAAGTTGTTAACATGACTTAGAATTAACTTTAGTCTTTAAATTTTGATTATTGGGTATTCCATAATATATCCTGAAAGTATGGGTTTGATACAGTGAATCATTAATTCTAGACTATATTAAGTACAAGAGTCATTTGAGAAAAAACGCATTAGAAAAGTATATATTACATTGTGGCCTATGGACTAATTAATCATTAATTATGCAATTATGCCCAAACGACAAGCCTTTTGAAGTTAAAAATGGTGTTAATATTAGAGATTGGACAATACCTCTAACCATATCCAAAAAGAATATTTTGAGCAATTTTGACGCATGTACAAAATGTACCACCTTTTGACATGCGACCAGTGTAAAATACCTAAGTGGCTGTCATTAGCCTACGTTTTCTCATGTAGGCTAAGAATTATGCATGCTAAATACTGTATTAAAAGAGTTTTGAGCAACTCGTGTTTCCAACTTAAACTGTAAAAATCCAATATACTTTTTTCCCTTTCTTTCTCATATATCGCATCGGTTTGTGGATCGGCAAGCTCTGACTATTTTTGCCGCTCCGATTTTTTTGCCGATTTCACAAAATCGGCCGCCGATCCGAGGTCCGATACAAATATCGGTTTAATCTCTAATATTGCAGTTTAATCTGAATATGCATATGCACATGTATTGTCAGTGACAGTGTGAACGTGATCGAGTACGGAGTTGGGGGGTATACTGTGGAGGATTGACACTTCACACCCGGTAGGCTACAACATTTGTTTGATGCAAACAAACATATTAGCCATAATAGCGATCTCTCCTTCTCGGATCTCGATGTACTTGTGCAGTCAAGCAGATCAACAAAAGGATTAAAGGGTTAGCAGCGATATTGCGGAGAGATTGAAAAAAATGTGAATCTTTTTAAACTTGCCGATCAGGATAAGTGGCGTACATCCATATAACTGCTTTAATGTAGAAACAAACCACCAAAAATCGTGAAAAAAATGAAGTATTTCATCAGAAGTTGGCATACCTCTCGCCGCAAATAGATTGCGTCTCAAAAAAAATCTGCAACTAAACAGCTGATTGTGGTTTAACAACCAGTACAGAATAAACAAAGTCATAATATTTTGTGTTTTTGGAGGTCAAACTGGTGTTGATCATTGTACACAATATAACGCTGAAATCTGTGGGATATTCACCGGGAAAGCTTTTTTGATCTCAGTCCGGGAATTTTTATTCGCACGTATAGAAATTACGAATTCAGAATAAAAAAATTACTGGCTTGTCCTTTACTACATGGATGTCAGCCAACTACTTGCAGGTTATGTTCGCATATCCATGCCCATTAACAATATATAAAAAATTGATTTTGAGTATTTTTTTCGAGGTTTCGGATAGCAAATCGCTGCTAATCCCTTTAATTGGGAATTCTTGCTGGCATTTTATGGCAAATATGACAGAATTAAAGTGAATCTGAGCGCTCGCTTCTAATGTTCTACCTGCATCATAATCGCATCCCTTTAATTTTAGAAGACACTGCCTGTTGCCCTCCTTGAAGGCTTGGTTTATGAATAAAATTCTGTGACCCGTCGACATACATGTACCAGTACATCAGTACAGATAGAATGGGATAGAGCTGCAAGTAGGTACCGTAATAAAAATTTAGTTCCCAAGCAAGACCCTAAATATACGAGCAAACCAGACGCATTCTTTAATCGGAATGACGTTTTCGTTATGGACCGCTCTATTTAGATGATGCAGTACGCCCCAAATAAAAACGTTCCATCACGGTAAAGTGTTCCTTTTACTATAAAAATATTCTATGGTACTGGGGCTGGATGTAAATAACCGTGTCACTTTACCATTTCGATGATCTTCGTTCGCTTCTTTTTACGGCCATTCAGAGCATAGGTTACTGCCAGTGCACCCAACTGTTATGACCCCTGCACCCACAGCTATCTTGATTGTTGGTGATTGAAACATTTGAGATGTTTTTAATCCTGAACCACGCAAAATATCTGGAGACTGTAGGTGACCTCTCCAATGATTTCTGCGATCAGCTGTATTTGGTATGATCAATGCGGACTATGCGGTGTTTTTAATCTGCCATCAATCGATTTGCAACATTCCTAGAGTAATTTCCAATAATTTCCATAGCAATAAAACTCTTTGTTAATAAAATTTGTATGCTTTAACTTGTTAGTTTAGGACTTCAATTTAGTTGTAATATTAATGACCAATGTGCGTGGGAGCAATAAGACATACATTTTCTCATGCAAACTTAGTGTCATTAATTAAAATTATAAAGAAAACGCTGTAGACCAACGCGCATCAAAAACAAAAAAAGTACGCACAAATCATAATAACTAGTAGCAGGGAACCTTTACGTCTTTTTTTGACATTGGTGGTGGCAGAAAAGAGGGTGCTTCGTAAATGTGAAATGCCAAAAGATTGATAATACTTGTCTGACATCCCCGAAATTTCAGGTATGACTCCGTTGTACTAATAATAACCGACATAATAGCTCATAATGGTTCGTCCTACCTGCAGCGCTGCTGTATAGTGGCTAATTTTGATTTCCTTCCTGGGAGGGTACTCAACCCCTCTGTATTTTTATTTATGATCGAACAACGCTTTTTACAACCAGCGGCAGCACACGCCAAACATGACGGTGCGTTCATACCGAGTAATCACAAATATCAGAGACAAATAGTTTATTATTTGGCATCAATGACACTCAAACATTTGTAATAACCAGGATGTGGGATTAACTAACTTGAACAAAGATAGTTTATGGCATCGATGACCATTCATCTTTTTGAATAACCAGGATATAGGAGTAACTATAAACTTGATGAATTAAACTCCTCTGTGAAGGACATAATTGATTCCATAGCTAATTGTAAGAATAATAAAAGCCCCGGCAAACCGTAATATAACAAATGATTGATTACAAATGGTGGGGACGCTATGGGGGGGGTTTACTCCTTTTTCGCCTATTTCAAAGGCAGCAACTCGTAGTGCATCCCATCAATGGAAGGAAGGGATAATTTATTCGATCTCTTTAAGAACGGAGATCCTAAGACCTTTACATTACAGAGCATTACACTAACATCATGTGTCTCGAAAGTTTATAATAATAGAATTGTCGCCCATGCAGTGTCAAAGTTAATCGAGAAGAATGATATTCTACGGAGTTCAATGTAGCGTTCGGAAGCAGCGCTGTGAAGACCATATAATTCAACTCTTAAAAGTATCTTAGCGACAGCGCCAAGCCGAAGGCAAAAACACATATCTTGCTTTCCCTACTATCCAAAAGGCTTTCGACACTGTCTGGAGACACGGTCGAAGGAGCACTCAAGAAGTGTTGGTATTGAGGGAAGCTTCCTTAAAATTATTATGACCATTACGAACAAGTTAAAAGAAAGTTCCTTTTCAAGATATGGATACAGATTATTTTAATGTTGAATAAGGTGTGAAACAAGGTTTGCGACTTCGCCAATTAATTTTCCTGCGTGGTACATTAATGAACTGGTACATGATTAATCCAAAAACTAGGTATAAGGCATTTTGGCACACAAATCGGCTGTTTGTTCTGGGCAGACCACGTGGTCTTACGTGGCGAGAATGATCGTGATCTTGATAAACTCCTTGATGTCGCTAGTGAATTTTCGAACAAATGGAAAATGTGCTTTAACTACGATAAATCAATTGTAACTACTTAACAGGTCAACGCACAAATGACTAGGAAAAATGGAAACTAAGTCATAATTATATAAATGAGGTTAATGATACAAATACCTAGGTATCATAAAAGAATCAATCAGACCACACTCAACAGTGAGGAAATCTAAAAAAAACAACCAAACAACTTCCTAACTGTAATTCAGCTTTTTACTGAACTAAGTAAGCTCATTTGCCAGCTTTTCATCTCATTTCAGCGACATCTACAAAATCAGACGGGACCTTGAATAATTATCCAAGTCTAACTCGCATGAATGCTCCAATGGGACAATGATTGATGAGACCCGTTTCCAATGCCTGATTTTAAAAATCCAGTCACTGTTGAAGAGGTAACCAGGGTGATTATGTCAACGCCATCAAAATCATGTTCCGTAACACCATTGCCATTGGGTGTTACTTAAGGAGAATGTTTGTCCAACTCTGGCGGAGCCATTAACACTGATCATTAACAAGTCTATCCGCACTGGTGTTTTCCCAGCTAAGCTCCGGGAAGCTGCGTGACACCCCATTCTCAAAAAGCCTTCCTAGACAAAGAGGTTCTCAAAAACTATCGCCCTGTGTCACTATACTGCATCTCTAAGGTTCATGGAGAAAAATAGAGTGCCCAGATAAGGATCATCTTGTCTCAAATGACTTAAATAGAAGTTTCGTCACGTTTTTTTGTTTTTTTTACCCAAGGGGACGCCACAGCACTGAAACGGCACCTCTGCGTGTCAAGACCGATATCCTCAATGCAATTCACACCAGGAAAGCAGTGCTATTGTGCTTGCTAGAATCTTTCGGCAGCTTTGATACTGTTGATCATGCATTCTTTTGAGAGGTTACGTATACTTTCAAATTCAAGTGTACTGCCCTACAGTGGATTCGGTCTTAACTGCAGAACCGCTCTTTCGTGTGCTCTTGGGATGCATTTCCAAACAAGCTCATCTCCCTTTCGGTCTCCCAGGGTTCTGTGGTCGGGCCCCTCTTTTTCATAATGTACCCCTACTGTATCGCATCAATCATCCGGAAGCACCATATTGCTTACCACATGTATGCTGATGATGTACAGCTCTATTTGACATTTTGATCCTAAGATTGATGGTGATTCAAACATGCTGCCAAAAGACTCTCTCTTTGTATTGATAAATCATTGATGGATGCGCTGTAACAAACTCAAATTGAATGATGAAAAGACAACATTTTTAATGGCATGTTCATCCTATTACACAAATCGCCTCAAGATATTACCATCAGGTCCGGGACAGTGCATGTTTCCCAGTCCTCGGCATTAGAACCTTGGTGTCTTGTTTTTGATCAACAATGTCGATGACTGAACATGTAAGGTCATCATTAAGTCTGTTAACTTTAACCTTCGCAATATTTACCGGATCCTCCGCTTTATACATTTGAGAGTTGTCCATCATCTCGTCCGTTTCACTGATTTTATTCTCGCATTGACTATGCAATCACTTTTGTATGGAATGTCGTCCAGAGATTGGAGTAACCTCAGATTTTGGCAGAATATAGCACAGGCTGTGTTTCAGATCTGATAGAAGGACCCAGCCACACCACCCTTAAAGCTCCATTGGCTACCAATTAGTGAGCGCTTTGTCTTTAAGCTTATGCTTCATACTTACAAGGGCATTTCCCGACAATTGCCATCTTACGCTTGTCCGGATACCTCTCTTTGTATATGCCTGGTCAGGCCAGGATTGGTCGTTCTGCAGAATGACAAGACGCTCCTCACTGTTTCCCGCACACAACGTTACAGTGGGTGACAGGGCTTTCAGCAGCGGCCCCTATGCCTATGGAACTCTTTGCCTATCTCTGTTTCGCCACCCAAGTCCATTGGTTATTTTAAGAAAGCGTCCTAAAATTTCATCTATTTCCTAAGAGTTAATTGTGCGCTTAAATGTGTGTTTTGTTATTGCTCCCATAATTCATATGCAGCGTTTTAGATGTTAAGTACTTATCTCTAGTAATACCACAGGTCAGTGTAAGATGACCATGTTTTGGGCTAAATAGTAATTACTCTCTATTTTGTAAAGCGCTTTGACCTTGTTTTGAGAAGTCTCTATATCAAATGCCGTTTTGTTAGTATGTATTATTCTTAATAAGGCAACCGTGTAATCGCCTATATTAAATCAATAATTGACGGCCAAGAGGACTTCAATAGGAAAACTGCCCAAGTTATACGCGGTCGATGTTATAATCCGATAAACCTAATTATCGCCATTCATAAACTGTACTCATTACTCCCTCATTGCGACTGCCACTCTACCTCGTGGTACTGGTAAACATTCAAGATGTGCAATAAGATATTTTGAAGGAGTTAATGGTTTTGTTAAAAAGAGTTAATGGTTGGTGTTTCAATAAAGTTTAATATAATCCAAGTAATGAAATCCTTACACTTTTTGTACAATTTTTGTTTCCTCTTTTTCACAGTAATTTCCAAAATCCCAGAATAGGCCCTATCTCAACAACTAGAAAATAATTTTACTTTTTAAACAAATTTTTCCTTTTCTTCAAGTACTTTACACCTCAAATAAAGTTCACAAAGGTAGAAGACTAAGTTAGATAGAACTCTATAAATTGAAAAAAAAAAAAAAAAAAAAAAAAAAAAACAAAAGACATTTATCCAAATTATTTGGAAATAATTCAGATTAATAGGTTAAGTTCGTGTGTAAACTACTGGTAAAAGAAACCTGCATGTGCATGAAGTGCCATCATGGTAATTCTTTGTTATCCCACACAAAACCAGGAAGTGATTAAATTAATTGGCTAAATCTTCATCCTGACCTTTATTTGGTAATACAATAGGAACCATAGATGAATAGGATTATAACATCGACAGAAAGATTCTAACATCGGCAGTATACTCCTTTCAATAGAGTGTACTATGGTGACCTTCTGTGGAAAACATGGGTCTATCATCTTATAATTACGCATGTGCATTATGTTTTCAGCGACAGCACAGTAGAGAGATATTAGATAAAATCGAAAATCTACATATCACATGGCACGAGTATTCTCAAAGCTCCAAGAATGTGGCCAAGGAAGCTCTATATGGAGACCTTTGCTGGCAATCCTCGCCCTCAATCCAAAGAAACATTCGCATTCAATATTTTATAGTTAAAAAACATGGAAAACAACAGATTAGCCTAAACTACTTCTCAATGCAATTTTTCATGTCGATGAGAAACTGAAATGGGGTTTGTTGCGTCACATCACGAGACCTCTTTTTCTTGTAATATGCAAGCATTTACATTCTGATTCAGAGACAGCAAGAATAAAATGTGGTGTCATAAATTCAAGCACACAAACAAAGAGATGGGATCACATGATTGGAAAACTAGGGATCAAATGTACTCTAACAAACTACTCTAAACATAACGATACACCATCACTAGACCCGTACTTACTTGACGAACTAAATTTGCATGGGTAAGCCTAGTTTCAAGCACGTACAAATACGCTTAATCTTGAAGGAAGAACGATAGCATGGAATGAACACAACACTGGTATATGTAAAATAGGTACCGCTAATAATACTGAAACAGTGGACCATTTCCATGTTTGAATGCATACAACTAAATACACTACGACAAAAACATTTTAACAAACTCGAGGAAGAATTAAACATGAAGGGATGGAATGTAATCTGGGATATTTTCAAAGCAGTTGTACTGACATTAGGCACCATCTCCTCCTAGACAACATTTTCAATAGATAACTATGAACTTGGCTTTGTTCTTGACAGATGTTGCAAAACAGTTTCTAACTGATGCGTGGTCTTTAAGAAATAAGATATTAGGTGATAACAATACCTAGCCCATGCAATCCTGCTTGCTAAAGCAAAATATAATAGGTATATTGTATACACATGTAAATGCGTACTTTATATAATTGATCATGTTATGTAAAATATACGTATAGGCCCTTATAAATGTGTTGTAGTGTAGCGTACGTGCAGTGTTTATGCATATGACATTGTGTGTGTATATGTGTGTGTGGTGAGGTGTGTGTGCGGTGTGCGTGTGTGTGTGTATGTGGTGTTGTATGTGCGTGGTGTGTGTGTGTATGTGTGTGTGACTGAGAGATGCGTAGATGTTGGTAACCCTATCCAACTCACTGTAAACGTAAATGTACTTCCTATATATTTATATTATGTTTACTGTAATGTATTGCACCACCATATCGGTGTGTGGCCGCTGATTCAAAAGCGTTTGTAATAATAAATAAATAAATAAAAATGACCCACAAACACACACACACACACACACAAACAAAAAAACACTATGCAATGTCGTGTTAAATACCCCTGCTACGTCAAACGCAATGAAGTGCAAATCTTGGGAATATTTGTGCATCCATAGTACGGGAATTTCACAGGGGCTATAACCCGACGCGACATGCATATTGTAAAGATAGTACATAAGCACATCCAAAAACATAAACATGATGAAGTATCCATACTACATAATGTTACATGTACATTGTCTTACAGTTTTATTACTATAATATACAAGTATTATTTTAATGAACAGCAATGTAAAGAATAACTTACATTATCATTATGAATAGTTCTAAGTTCCAGGCTTGCTTTATTATACCTCCATGGTACGACTTACAAATTTATCAAAAATATCAGGCAAAACATTCTCTGGAAATATATAATTCCCATATATCAAGACGGTTAGTGTTTGTAAGGTTGCTATCAAGGTTGTGCAACTCATCGATTCTTATATTGTTTAATTTATTACACACAAACAGGAGATGTTGGATGTCACCATTTGCTAGTTCTATTAGCTAATTGCAATGTATTGGATCTAAGTTTAAACTTCAACTTTACTCCTTGAAAATCAGTTTTATCAAGAAGAAGAAGATATTTTTCCATTATAGGCGCTTTCTTTATTAGTGAGTAAGTCGCAAGTGATGATTTTCTGTTAATCTCCTCATTCCAAAATTGAAGTAACTATTAAGGTTAGCATTTTAAACAGCGGGTAAAGTGAGCAACCCATTGCAGTCCAATAGGTGCATTGCCGATTAGTGCTTGATCCAAAATGGTATCGATGTCATAATTACAGTTGATACATGTCTTAACAATATTGTCAAGAAATTTAAAACGAAGCCGGTCCGCCTTTGATAGGTTGAGAATGGTGTTCAGCATGAGGCCGGGCCAGCAGGTACCGTTCCATGTGTAGAAGATGGTGTAAGTATTTAATTCTAAGGTTGTCTTGTATGACCTTAATCGGTACCCATCCAAGATCACCATATAATGCCTCTTTAGGAGTGTTTCTGGGCTTATTTCAAGTATATAAACGCGCCATTTGCATTGAGCGACTCAATTTTGTCAATGTCGTTATTTTGTGCTTGTATTAATCCAAACCGCGCACGCATAGTTTCCTAGTGGGAAGAGCGATTTGCGCCATAAAATTCAACCATAATAACGCGGTTATAATCGTCGAACCGAGCAATAATTGACTTGATGTAGGCGAATAATTTTGTTTGCCTTCATGACAGTTGTTCACTGTGGTTAACTGATCCGAAAGGGTCTATGGGATATGATACCCACATAGTTATATGTGTCAACTTCGGTAATTTTGTGATCACCCAACTCCAAACTTTTATTAACATCAATACGTTGACCAATTTAAAAGTACATAGATTCATCTCTAATTGGAATTTTAGTTTTCCAAGAATTTGCAAATTGTGCTGCTAAGTTGCGCATCTTATTCAATTCATCCTCGTCCGTTAGCGGGATGACGACATCGTCTGCCCAAAAAAGCCTCCCAATCGTTACGCCGTGAATTCAGATACCTTGCTCACGTCTTTTAACATCTTCGTGAATTCGTGCATAAATATACAATACCCAATTTGTTAGAGGGCACAGCCTGCGTCACGCCTTCATCTATGTCAAAAAAGTCAGACTCAATTGTATGCCACCTGGATGTCAAAATTGAGCTCCGATCTGACTTGAGGCCACCAAAATGGGGTCTCCTGAGATGGTTTCCAAAATGTGAAAATAAGTTGTGATTTCCTTGCTTTTTTTACTTTTTGAGGTTTTTAGTTTCCGGCAGTGGCGTAAAATTTTCTTTTTGACATTGGGGATGGGGTTGATGAAACTTTATGAAATGAAATGGGGTTGCTGAAAAGATACCATTACTAGCACATGTGCGCCATTTAGAAGCTATTGTTGCCATTTAAACTAAAATCATTACAAAATGCGCGACAAAGCGAGCTGAAAATTTCCCTTTTAAACTATATGGTCAAAATATGAGTTATTTGGGTCAAAAACACATGAATGGGCATCAATCAAATTGGGGGGATGATCGTATTGACCATGACCATCCCCCCTCATCAAAATATTGGGGGATATACCCCCGGGATTTACGCCTATGGTTTCCGTGTTTTTCAAAGAAAATTTAGTAGAATATGGCTTTTGGACTTGAAAAGTAGGATCTCCTTGACCTGAAGGTCCTAAAAGGGGGGTCCCTGGAACTGAAAAAGAGGCCGAAAAGAGGTTTTGATTAGGCGGCACATACCCATACTACCTCCCATGTGGGAATTAAATGGTTTGAGCAAAATCTTTTTTTTCATGAAAGGGTATAGGCCTCTGAATTCGTTTATAGCCAAAGGCCCCCCATAAAAGAAATCTTGCTATAAATCAATTCACTCAACCAAATGCATTTTAAATTTCATGCACGTTTTTTCAAATTTCAAGTGGCTAGATTAATTCTATCGTTCTTCTTTTCCCTATACTTATTAAAATAATTATTTTAGCTAGTACTGTAATATGGTATCCAAAATTCAGGTAGGCCTAGTTTTTAAATAAAAGTCTCTTTCGTTAGACCTTGTTAACATTTTTTAATGATCAGGGATTCACCGAAGAGTCAAAATATTTGAAAATTTCCAGGAATGCTTAAGGGGGGGGGGGGGGGGTATGGGGTCTAAAGCAGTGAACTTTGAAATGATTTTCTTAATTTTCCAAATATGGTAATATACAGTTATAATCTTCAATATTGTAGCCCATGTCACAAAGTTTCAAAATCCATGAAATTTTTGCTCTGGTTGCCATGGTAACCCCGTAAGGCTCTGATTGGCTAAACACTAGAACGAATGTAACTAAATAACTAACTCGCTACGTGGGACAAACTTGGGTGACATATCAGAGTAAAGTACGGAATGAACCATGAAGCCGGATTTTTTAATACCGTTGCATGGCAACCGGCAATCGACCAATCCCATAATTTCATAGCGTAATTTGAATTTGGAACCAATTTGAAAATCGGCCTTCATGGTTCACTCGGCCTATATGTTCTTAATATGTGGGTGCCAAATTTCATGTTCATAGCAGGTAGCGTTTTCTAGTTACTTTCGTTCCGGTTTTGGATGTTTGCGTATTTAACGAAACGAGTTATAGGCCTCCGAAATTAGACAAAATTGAGGTGCGCTTTTGATGTGAAATAGGGAATTAGTTTTTGTTAAATTCATTTTATACTGATTATCATAATTATTAATGACAGAATCATCGAAATAGGTGCATCCATTGTCCTTTTATTAATTTTTAAAATAATTTCCCATTAAATATCGCACAGGGTGAACGAAACAATAAAACTACAAAAAATCACTTACGCAGTGACATTTATAACTTTAAATTATGGAAAGGATAAGATACGTCTTTATATACTTCAACTTCGCCCCAAATGAATGTGTTAATAGTACATAAATAATATCGTGTAAAATTATTTAATATAACCCCTTGAACTGTTTCAAATGATAAAATATAGGAAGAGATCATTTTGGGCAAATTTCGCGTACACACTGGACTTTGATCAGCCATATCTCGGGACCGAATGGTCCGATTGCGATCGAATAAAAAGCATTTTGTAATTACATTCTCTACAATTAGCCATTGCATGATCTCATTTTCTGGATAGAACCATTTTTTTATCATATTGAGACCCCATACCCCCCCCTTAAAGTGCCTGATAAGTCTGTAAATGCTCATAAATTATTTTGTCAACTGAAAAGTGATAGAAACTAATAAAACCGCAGTGTTCAAAGATGATTCAATTATGTGTATTCGACGGAACATAATGACTAACGAATCCGATTTTGTCCTTAGGCCTACTGCTGTTGGCCCTATCAATGTAATGATATATTGGATCTAATACTTGTTACAGACCTGCAGTGATCTAGAATTTTGAATGATTGTTGTTGTATTTTCTGATTTAGCAATCACTGAGAGTGCCTTTAAGAAAAATAATTTTTTTAGTTTTTGAAATGTTTGAGGAAAACAAATATACCTATTTAACTAAAATAGAAATGCTTTTAACTTTAAATCTAGCTCGAATTTTTCCTAACTTCGCTTCCCTTTCATATGACCACCTATTTGTAAGATTGAGGCATGTTTCTACAATATTATTGATTGTGTTTTAGTATTTCATCTAGAAAAAAAGGCAATTACATGTCGTATAATACTGCTGAACATTATTTGTCTTGGCTAGCACACAAAGAATAAGAAAACAAATATCTTCCAATAAGTAAATTTCAAACCATACTAATGAAACATAATGACAACCAATCCCTTATATTTCCCAGATTTGTCCTGAACTGTTTAACACAACCAAGAAAACAAACAAACAAACAAGATTTTCTTTTTTTTACCTTTGTATTTTTGGAGTTTTGTTTTTTATATTGATATTAATATTTGCATAATATATTTTTTTGGGAGGGGCTTCCCCATTTTTTTTCTTCCCCTCACCCCTTTTGCCTCCCCCTCCCCCCGGTTCGAAATGATGGATTTTGGCAAACTTAGACGATTTGGGGCCAAAAGTTTTTTTTTTTTAATTTGGGCTAAAAACAGACTGATTATATTGGTTAAAAATCTCAAAAATTTGATTTTGCTGCCAGAATTTCACTTTTTGCCCCCAAAATTCATTCCCCCCCAAAAGAGGTCTAGGCCGCCACTGTCATCTTTGGAAGATTGCATATCATTTCCCCAGGGAGGCGGGGAGGGGAGTACTCGACCCCAAATTGGCTACAGGTGGGTGTCCGCCGGGTAAACAAAAAACTGACCCATTTTTATAGTGACCAAATTGTACACAAAGATGACCCATTTATCTAGTTGTTTTCTTGGTTGGTTCCGAAATTTCGACCCATTTCTATAGTTAGCTTTGAATTCGCACCATTTCATAGTAATCTTAGCAAATCGGCCCATTTCATATACCTTTTCCGAAAATTTGAAAAATCAACCATTTTCAGTGTGATTTTAACCAAAAATCAGAAAAAAATGACCCATTTTCAAGTAAATGCAACCAAAAATTAACCTGGACCCACATAGTAGCAATGACCTAAAAATTACCCATGAATATAGTAACATGGTGGAAAAAACGAACCCATTGTAGTAAGGGGTGAAATGTGGGGGAATTGCCACTTCGTCTAATATCACTTCGTCTAATATCCAGATAGCTATTCCCATTTTGTCTAAAATCCCAAGTCTAATACCCACAAACTCTAATTTCACTTGTCTATTAACCATTTAGACTAATACCATTTACTCGTCATATCACCACACGGCTAATCATTTCGTTATAATGCCCCAGTTGGGTAATATCACTAGGGGGATTTTCTACAAACCATTTCGTCTAATGCCATTTCGTCCACTACCCATTTGGTATATCATCAGATTGTCTAATACCAGTTCTCATGCCATTTCGTCTACTGCCCCATTTGGTCTAATCACCAGATGGTCTAAAACCATTCGTCTAATGCCATTTCGTCTACTGCCCAATTTGTCTAATCACCAGATTGTCTAAACCATTTTGTCCTCATGTCATTGTTTCGTCTACTGACCACTTGGTCTGATCACCAAAGATTGTCTAAAACCATTCGACTAATTCATTCGTCTAATGCCATTTCGTCTACGCCTCATTGTCCTAAGCATGTATAACAAAAGGCACCATATTACAATATAAAAACAAACACAATGACATGGTTTGCACAGTATATTTCCGAATTTCAGACCTTTTTTACGTTACCTACCTAGTCTTTTCTTACACATTGCCCATTCACAACATTTCAAAACATAATTTGTGTATGTCAAAATTCTGTTTGTTAATACAGAACATGGTTGCAATGTTTCTCCGGTTGAAATGTATCTTGGTGTGTGATGCATTTTTTTTCTTTTCGGGTCTATTTCTATCTAAAAATATACATATAACACAGCTCGAGTAAGATTTGACTGGCAATACTTGTCCAAATGGTTAGAACTAATATTGGAAGACTTTTTCTTGAAACAGCTTTTCTAAGCCTAAAAATGATAAAAGAAATACAAAATTATTAAAATTTTTTAATTTTTTAGTTTTTTAATTTTGGTTTTTTGACATTTTTATTCAGTAATCAAACAACATCAAAAATTGCACACAGAATAGACAGAGAATGGTAAAATACAGTATATCAAATCATATTGCACATCCAATTAAATTAAAAATAACCTACTGTATACAGGTACAGGAAAGTTATTGCAGCTTGGGATATGAATATAAACACAGTAGTCATCAAGGAGAGCCCAAAAAGCCTTTAAAAAAAGAAAAAACCTAAAAAATTAAAAAAAAAAAAAAAAAAAAAAAAACAGGGAAGCAGCAGCAGCAGGACGAACAAACAACACAGATAAACCACCCAACCTGCTACACAGTTGTGTTCGGGGGCGACGATGCCAAAAAGTGATCTATCGTGGTGCATGGGGTTAACTTCAGCTTCAGCCCGCCTAGCTGGCCTGGCTTGATCAGAAAGATGCTCCTTTCGGTTGATGCAGGTGAACCGGGCCGAACAAAACTTTTAATTGAAATAAAAAGAGGTATATTAATGTAATAAGTTATGGGTTTTGGTTATGGGCACCAAGTGTTAGGTCCTAGCTGCCAATCAAACTTATTTCATGATTTTTGCCTTATATTTCGTTTTCTTTTAAATAAATGATGAATGAATTATTTAACTCCCAGCAGAAGTTTGAGTTTATTTTCTTCGGGAATGAGGCTGTAGCTCAATCTAAACCGGGCGGTTGTACACATATTCAAAAGATTTTAACGTCATGCGACAATAACAATGGTTTGCAGTCCCTGAGAATCTGAAGTCTGTTATCCTATTCATCCTATTCATCAACACAGAGTGGGCGGATTTACGATCAATAGCAACTATTGTGCTGGAGTCATGGAACGTGGTGTACATCTCTGGTCACTGATATTCAAGGGGAAAAAAGGAGATGGACATTTAATTCATTTTCACGGAAACTGTGCACATACTAGAAGTGAGACACGCGTAGAACTTATTGGGAAAACTTTAGACAATTTATTTTAGCAAATTAGTAGGGGTTGCGTCACCTTTGTAAACGCTATGAGATCTTGCCCGCTAGCCTAAATAGTCGGGGATTGTTTTTTTTTTTGTTTTTTTTTGGTTCCTAGGCGTAGTCGTCACTCGGACCTCTGTGTGGCCCCCAGGAATAGTTAGCCTGTGATTTTATTTTTAAGATATAGGCTATTCTAATTAAATCTCTCAAGTTGTATTGTGTATCATTCATTCCCGAGTATTTACACCCGAATGCATTCCAACACATGGCATTTCCATAATTTACCCCTGATTTTCCAAAACACATGCGCAAAATGGACTTTTCGCTATTCTTTCCTGAAAAACCATTTTTGCCGATTCGTGGAAGTTATGACGTCATTGTGACGCCATAATAGTAATGTTGGTACTTATTTGGATCCCAATTGAAAGAGAAAAAGACCATAAAATCAAATGGTATCAAAATCATAAGCATCGAAATCCCAAAGGGAGGGTGATAACCACACGCCGGGTCACCGCACCTTGGGTAAACCATTGTTAAAAAAAAAGCTTGTTAAGACCAAGGGATTAAGGGGTCTTCAACGAACCAAAACGAGTTATTTAACTGCGGAGCACATTTCTGCGCTGTCAGAAACCTTTTTGGGGTTTTCAGATGGTATGAACCATTTTTGAGGATATTGGATTTCTTTCTTGAGGGTTCCATATAGGGCCGCCAGGGGGAAAATGCTTAAGTCAATTTTTTCTTAGATTGTAGCAACAGCATACAATTAAAACTATTTTGAACTGATCAAATTAAAATCTGTTGTGCACTTTTTTATTGAAGTATATTTTGTTTGGCGAGCCAGTTTAATAGTATTATACTAATTATTAGGTGTGGAAGAAAATCACTTCCTTCTTCCTTTGTAGCTGAAACATGCAATTTTGGGTTGGTTTTATTTTATTTCATTTTATTTCTTATTTATTTCCTTGAATCTAATTCAGACGTCATGACTAGTAATAATGAGTGAAATCCTGGACTTGAAAACAAATTCCTAAGAACAAGTAGTTTACCACAACATGGACAATAGTTCCTACGGACAATAGTCCGTCCTCGTCGAACTTGGACATAAGGATCGAATTCTACCTTGAACCTGGACAAAGTTCCTAAAGACTTATAGTTCACCTATGAATGGGATACTAATTCCTAAGTACTTGCTACAGTCCATGTTGGACATGGTCACTTATCACTAAGGAACGTTATTCCACCTCTGCTCTGTAAGGGCATCAATTTGTATAAGGACTGATAGTACACCCATCTTGCTGATTTAGAAACAAATCCGTCGAGAGGGACACTGCCTTGGACATGTGCTCAGGCCAGGGTGGGTTTTGTACTCTCCATACAGATACCATCTACACACGCTTTAAAAAAAACTCAGCTGGTGAATTGGAGATACCGAGTGCCATAAGTGGTGCAGAGTTCTTGCAGGCATTTTCAAGCTGTCCTTTGAGTGACAAGAAATCTTGCTGTGTGCAGAATAGGACCCTTTATTGGCACCTGAAATCCTGACCTCTTTGAGTGGGTACCATCTGTAGTGCACATAGGTTAATGATTATCTTCCTCATTGACGGCCATATATCCTTCTTTTTGGCGTGTTAGACTAAATGGTTATTAAGATCAACTGATCATTAGACGAAAGGTTTAGCCAAAATGGGTTAGACTAATGTTTATTAGACAAATGGTCATTAGACGAAATAGGTTTAGACAAAATGGGTTGACTAAATGGTAATTAGACCAATTGATCATTAGACGAAATAGGTTTAGACCAAAAGGGGTTTAGACTAAATGGTAATGAGGGACCAACTTGTCATTAGACGAAATGGGTCTAGACAAATGGGTTTAGACTAAAATGGTTTATACCAACTGGTAGTAGACTGAAATGGGTGTAGACCCAAATGATATAGGCGAAGTGGAAATTAGACCTATTGGAGATTCGCCCGAAATGGTTTTAGACACAAAAGGCAATTAGACCATCTGGTTATTAGATCAAGTGACAATAGACTTAAGTGGTTTTAGCCTAAGTGGCAATTAGACCATCTGAGTTTAACGCTAAACGGTTTTTTAGACCAAGTGTTATTAGGACGAAATGGAATTAGACGAAGTGATGTGATAGACCCCCCCCCCCACGAATCATTTCAATTGGAGTGAGAAGCCAGAACAAACTGTGAGAAGCATATTATTTTTATAGTGGGGCATGTACGCCGTAAAATGGAAGAAATTGTTGCTAGGGGTTTTTAATTTAGATAGAAACTGAATAAAATTTTTGAATTTTTAATTTTGAATTAATTACAGATTTAAAATGTAACTGGAGTGTTTCATTAATTAAAATTTTCTTATACATATCAAAGATATTAGATGTCATACGTAAAGAAAAATGGCTAATGTGAAAAGATTGAAGATGTAAAGCTACTGAGAACTAGAAAAAAGAACCCGGGAAGATAAGATTGGTAAGGATAGTTGTGAAAATGGTAAGTGATTAATTTGTCATCCAAAAAAACTCATTGAAAATCCATATTTAATGAGTTCTTTTAATTATGTATTGGATTGTAGTACAATTTCGTTGTTATTATAAATGTGACAAGAAGAAGCATATCTGTGGTTGAAAGAAGTCTTTTTCGAAGAGGTTTATCAGGATACGGGTGCCAAATTTTAACTTCCAAATAATCATGTCACCATAGCCACCACTGACAGCTTTGGTTTTGGCCTGTTTTACCTACTGAATCCTATAATAATGCATGATGTCAGTGCTGCTGTGAAAATATGAATTGTAGTGTACATAGAATCGTGGTGATCAGGCAGTGTTTCTGTGCTGGACATGAGGAAGAAAGCAGGGGTTAAATCCCATTGAATGCGAGTCTCACTATAGGAGCTTTGTATGGCCGACTCTGTACAGGGAACCTTACGTCGTTTTGACATGGTGGTCGCACAACGTAAAGGCCAATAATGCATTGGAAAAGGCTTATAGCAATCGCAGGGACTTGCACGCAGTGCTGCGTTCGGAAGTCAATTACACTACGAAAATAACCCTAATGCCACAGTATTTATTCATGCACCTACTGTGTACTTGTTATTGATCTCCCGCAAATTCCGTTCTAGATTGAAAATAAAAATTAAGTCGTATTGGAGATATCCTTGTCGGGATTCATGCGACACGATTTGACCTGATTTAATGTTGTTATAATAGAAATGGGGTTGTGATTCGTAAATGTGAAAGGCAAAAGATTGATAATGATTCGTCTGACATGCCCGAAATTTCAGTATGACTCCGTTGTGTACTAGGTCGACTCGCAAGATTGACATTTCCAATGGGTCTGACACGCAAATACACCAACCTTCGCTGCAATTTTTTCTTACCTATTCGTTATTCCGGCGGTCAAAATGATGCACACTCTATACACAAGGATAATATGAAAATCTAAATTCTGTCATTATTCCATTGAATAGATGAATTTACGTTGATTTTAGAGTAATTTCCGAGACCTCCGTGTTTCACGTGTGCAGGTCAACGATGCAATCTTTGTACTGCGAAGCGCAGAGTTGGGCGAACAAAACTAAGTAACAAAAATGGGTTATGGGATTTAAATATGATTATTAACTTGGTTAAAAGGGTCAAATATGAAGTCAAATGTTTGTATCGTGGTGCGACTTTTTCAAGTATCGAAATCGGTCAAGGGAGTCGATTTGTAATTTCCCAACTGAAAGCTGAAAATCTACAATTCTTGCCTTTACATTCAACTCTAACGGGTAAGGCATTAGGGGACTCTTTTAAAACATTTCATTAATCGATTTGGGGGAGTTTTTTCACCTTAGAAAGTGTCACTTCGAAGCTGAACTGTGTCGCAGAGCATGAAAAACAAAAATGGTGTCGGTCAGTGGCAGTGCAAAATGGGGCGACCGCATGATGAAGCGGCGTTACGACCACTTTGGTTACTAAGGGTGACTTATGTTACAGTGGTCGAGCAAGGCACCGTAAGTGTTGCGACATGATCGTAGTGATGACTAGTTGGGTTACCGCAACCCGGGTTGTATTCCCATAGGTATAAAGCTCCAAAATAACCTAGGCACCTAAGGCAATTGCCTTGGGTGCCTTGGTGCCCTAAAATTGCTATTCTTTAACCTGTGAGTGCCTTGGTGCCCTTTTAAAATTAGGCAAAATGCAGTGCCCGCCCTATGCTTATTTTGGAGCCTGGGTATTACAACTTGGGTTGAGGGAATATGGCAGGTCAGCGACAAAATTATGACATTCCAGAAGCAATAATCATGCAGACGTTTGGTCACACATATGCCCAAATGGGCAATATCATAGGGATTAATGTGAACTAAGGCACTTTGGGGTCTTTACTCTCCCCCCCCCCCCCCCCCCCAATGCGATTCCTCACGTTTGTTGGGAAAAATCGGCAATTTTCGTCGGCTTCTAACCAGGATTTTATCGCAGCAGCGCCATGTGTTTACATCTCTCATTGTCTATCGAGGGTATAATCTGGAACAAACGCTCTATGGCACTGACCTGTATAGAGGTCAGCATATGGCGATCGGCTGGTGGACAGCGCCGATCCCAGTGTGCAATTTTCATGTTCGTTCAACATGCTCTGTTTGGAGGTTTAGGTGAATGCGAATATTGCAGACTACAAGAAGGGACAGCAGCATGAAACGGTCACCGAGCAACTCACTGTGCTAAGACAACGCATCACAGGTTAGAAGTCTATCTAAGAGTGTAAATCAAACTCCTCATATTGAAATTTCCCCAATTAAACTATTCAAACTACTTTGAGTCAATTTGATTGGTTCGGTGGTGTACACACTTTTTATGTTGTTACTGTTCGGACGGCATTATACAGCTCTCCTTAGCGAGAGAGGCCGTCCCTGTAACAATTTTGGATTTTTATATCCAGTTTTTAAATATTTACTTCGAATAAAATCCATTATTCGTAGGTGTATTTTTCCTTAAACTGGTCAGTCATTCACTAGACTTTAATCAGTGTTCAGGGTCATTGTTTCTATCTCCAATTCTTTTGTGTGACTTACAGATTAGTGTCCAGACAAGCTTATTCGTTTGGGTGTCCAGACCTTTTCTTAGGAAGTTAGTCTTTATTTAGTTTAAATCGATTTATTCTTTGTAGCGTTCTTAGAATGTTGTTACGTGATCCAGCGGGCCCATTGTGCCCGCGTTTTCTATAGGCTAGGACATGATATTACCTCCAGGCCTATTACTTGGGAAGTCAGGTCGTACCCTAGTTTTTCGCCCTCTTATTTTTGGTCTTGCAGAGTAATTCCTCTTTGTCCTTCTCTTGAAGACTGTCTTGTTGTAATTACGGTCCCTTCGAGAAGGACATTGAACTGAGTTACTTGAGTGTATCGTGCGTTTGCTTCTCAATTTCTAATGACCAAGCACTGCTCTGGGGGGATTACGCTCATTAGTTTGAGGGGATCCCCATCCGACTTGCTGGCGCCTTCGAGCGGGTACTAGAGAGTCCCCTGCCTGTCTTACCGTGTGGGACTAGCGGGGATTCAGGAATAGCTTGGGGGCGAACGGAATTCTCCAGGAGTTCCCAGTTGCGGGTTGGCACGGCACGGGGCTACGTTGTGAAGCGGCGGCTGTAGGGCTCCCTCGAGCACTCGGGGGCTTCGGTCCCGGTGGTGGCCGCAATCAACACCACCGTGGCAGGCTTCGGTGCAGCGCTCCGAGCGCACTTGGAGCTGCCTCAGTCCCAGCAGTATGGGACAGAGGTGGCTTCATGCCAACTACGCCTCGCCCTTCGGGCTTGAAGCTCACCGGGGGAGGCTGGCGTTTCCCTTTCGGGGGAGGCGCCGCCTCAGGAGACGCCCTAGGTCTTTCGGGACAGGTGGTAGCTCGGGCTCGGCGGAGCCTCCCCCTTCGGGCGGGAGGTTCTCCAGGCTGAGGTTGGCGCTCTCCATTCGGGATGAGCCTCTCCGGTGCAGGCAACTGCACCTGGCGATGCTGCAGGCAATTGCTAGTCCGCCGGCCCCGGGGCTGGCTTGGGCTTGAGCACCGGTCCGGCGTCGGTCATCCGCGGCTCTCTTCGGGGTGCTGCGGTGGCACCAACCATGTCTGGGCTCGGGGCGTTAACCCGCGGCGGGGGCCCTTGCTGCCTCTGCTGCGGATGCTCTGAATCCGGCACAGGCGGGGGCATTTGCTCTCATGCCTGCGGGGTTGGTCCCGGGACTGACGACTGGGTGCGGTGCCTGCCGTCTCTTCCGTGTCATGGGCCGTGGTCATCCAGTATACTGGGCGCCTACTTCCGTGACTTCGACCGCCGGCGGCCGGATCTCGTCCTCTGGGAAGGGTCTCAGCTGGCGGGCTTGGGTACGGGGCGATGTTTTTCGGTGCCGCCGTGCCTCAGCTGCTTGCTGGTCCCCGTGGGTTGCCAACCTGGGTTGGCAACAAGGGGGGGGGGCAGGCCTGGTCCCTGTGGGTCATGGCTCGTATCCTGGGTCCAATCTAGGGCAGGCAGCGCGTACGGGCAGCAGCCAGCTCGGGTTGTACTCGGGGGAGGGCCTGGCTACGGGGTTCGCCCACCGCCTCCACCAGGCTTTGGGTCCGCTCTACCTGGGGTACACTAGGGGTGTTGCACCCCGGGCGTATCCCCCCGCATTGCATTTTGGTATAGCCGCCCTATGGGCGTTCCAGGGCTGGCTATGCGGGTGGGGCGGCAGGGTACCCTCGGCTTGGTTCCGCAACTCATGCCTGGCGGTGACGCAGGCTCAAGCTGCCTGTTGTGGTCACGGGCGCTGTTGTCACAGCCAGCTTCCAGTCCCCCTTCCCGTACTGCCTGCTCTGTAGCGGGCACTGGGTTACCGAGGACTTGGATGCTTTGTCTGCCTTGGGCGACGATGGCCGAGGAGTCAGGGTGGGTGCGGAGGTGGCCAAGGAATCCATACCATGGCAAAAAGAGCGGCGTGAAGCAGGTTCTCTGCTTCGATGTAGGATTCCAGGGCGGGTGGATTCGCCTGAGCCGGTCCACGCCAGGGGTACGAGATTCTGTTCGGAGGTCGTCATGGCCTTCGATCTTCATGCGCTGAGGGGATGGTCTTGCCTGACAGCGGACCCAATCGTTTTTTTGTTTTTTGTGTTGGGGGCTGGCGGCGGAGATCTCTGCTCAGCGGCGTTGCTCTGTCTGGTCTTTTCTGCGAGAGGTGGACCAGTACTTGTCCCCGGATAAGGCATGGTCCAGACGTGAGCGGAGAGTTGACTCGGGTCATTCGAGCTGGAGGGACTACGAGAAACTCTTTACGTGCCGGACCTCGAGCGGGAGATCCGTGAGGCGTTCCTACGGGGGGCGGTATAGCATGTTGCTTCTCATGGTTCTGACGAGGGGAGCTGGCCGACATCTACGGATGGCTTCGGTCGCTAATGCGATGCTCAGCGTTTTCAGCTGAGCACTCTTGACCATTGAGATTGCAGTGGACTAGGCAGGGAGCACCCGAGTTCGTAGGGTGTCTCTCGCCGCGGGCTGGGCGTCGCGGTCGCTGACGTGTGTCTGACCACTTGCGCAAGCACTTTTGTGTTGCGTCGCAAGAACGTCTGGGATCGTTTTTTTTTTTTTTTTTTTTTATCTAGCGGCCTCCTCTAGGCTGGCCGAACAGCCTCAACAGGGTTTCCTTGTCGGGGTCTTCTCTGTTCGGTTTGGAGTTGAATTCTGACATGAGAGGGTTGCGACGCTGATCACGAACGGAAGACCTTGAGGTGGGCTCGCCCAGGTTCAGGGGAGCAGGCTGCTCCTCGTGAAGCGTTCTTCTATGAGGATGGCGGCCAAGACCTCGCTGGCCTCTCCGACGGACTTCCGCTGCCGCTGCTCCGCCACGTCTCTGAGGCGTCCTCAGGGACGTCGGGGGCAAGCGGAAGCGCGGCAAGGGGGAGAGCCAGACTTTTACGCATTCTTCTCAAGGGAGTCTGGCATTTGAGGGTTGGCAGCGATGCTCCGGGACCTTTGTCCACGGAGCTTCGCGGGGGTTACCCTCCGGTGGCGGGCGCTTAATCTATTATCAGCATCGCTGCGAGATATCGTCAGGGAGGGCTGGTGAGGAGCTGGGTACGAAGATTACTGTCTGGAATTCACTGCTACTACAACCTGTCATTCGCCGGAGGGTCACGCGGCCTCCCGCAGTTCAGAGAGCCTGGGGGAATCACCTGCGGATGTCCAGACGAATCGGTGATGTTTACATGTCAGCCGTGCCGCTGTCAGGAATGTTCCCAGACGCAAGGCTTTTCTCGTGCGTGCTGATCTGGTGGCCAGGCTGGCGAAGATCCTCGCACGTCACTTATTTTAATCGATGGCGGGTCTTCGCTAAGGGGCGCAGGACAAATAATTTTGTCCGGCCACTTACACTGTTCATCAGATCGCAGAGTTCCGGAGTTCTTTATTCAGTAGTGGCTAGACACGAACACAATCAAGAATCTCAGGTGGGCGGTTCGGTTCTTTCAACGAGGAACGGCCCCTGGGCTGTTCCGAGTGGTGATGAGATTTTCGAACCGCCTCTTGCTTGGCATATTTTACCCAGGTCGCAATGAGGCCCGTTATGCCTGCGTGGAACTGCCAACCGCCCTGCGGAGTTTCGACAGGCGTGCAGTACGAGCCGATGGGCCGCCAAGTCTGGCCGCTGTTACGTCAAAAACTATTTTCCTGCTGGCGATGGCGTAAGGCCGTCGCGCCTCCGACTTGCACGCAGGTCGGTGGGGAAAATTTTAGTTTGGACGTTTCGGTGCCACTCTCCATTTCGGCCTGGGTCTTCTCCAGTATGAACGACCTGGCTTCAGGGAACCCCCTGTTTTTGCCGGACATATCGGTTGGTTCTGCCGTGAGGGAGGACTGGATATGGTGTCCGGTGGGAAGCTCTCGAGTTTTACCTCTCCCGTACTAAGGCCCTTCGTAAGACACGGTGGGTCTGCGAGGTTATCAATCGGGCCAATGCGGTGAACGTCGGCGAACGTGATACGCTCAAGCAACCAGAGCTGGGGACAAGTTCGATCTTTCCAGCGGCCTCTGCCGACAAATCATAAATTACTGTTGCTGACGCTCATCTTTTCCTTCATAACAACGTACATTGAAGGATATGAGTGCTGAGGCCGGCGGTTTTTCTCGCTCGTCCTCGGACAGCGTGAGTATGATTAGTTCAAGGTAAGTCAATCCCGGACTTTAACCGAATGTACTTATATGGTGGACGGGGAGCGAAAATGGGGCCTACTTGTCCTTGGCCTTTAATAGCTTTCGCACTCTGTATCCAAGGTGGTGCTTACCCGCGGACGCTCTTTGAGGGTAGCTCTCGGGTTCGTTCTACGCTTGGGATTTCTATTCGAATCGTGTGAGTCGCTTTTTCGGGAACAACTTCCTCGGCCTATGGTCGTGATAGTCTGGAAAAGGGTTTTTCAATGTGATGGCATTTGTTATTATCGCATTGGAAACCTAAGGAGATTTCAAATATGAGGGAGTTTGTTCGAAAACAGTATTGTTTCTTAACTCCGTTATTGGAAATCACCTTTTCCAATGTCGATCCCTTCCCACCCAGCCCACTGGTTGTCGCCCGTGAGGTGAGCCTATGGGGTTGCGGGATAGAGAAGAGCATGATGGGACCGCCGGTGACGTCAGTAGGTATGGACAAAAATGTGGGAGATGGCTGCAAAATGACTGTAAACAAGAATTTCTTTTAAACGACAAGAATGTACACTCCAGGGGCAATTCTATCTGAAAATAAATAGTGTTTTGAAATGTTTATAAAAATGCATCTTTGAGCGAGTATAAAAATTGGTGTGGACTAGCCCTACACCCCCCCCCCCCCGGTACCCGGCGGGCGCGCCATGATTTACGCGGGGGGAGAGAGAGGGGGGAGGGGGGAAATAAAAACCTTATCAGGACAAGGTGGTTTTGTTGTTTGTATATTGTTTTGAAAATCATAGTGTTTATCGAAAAATGGATTGCTACAAAAGCGGTAATTTAACCAAGAGAAGTCAATATGGGAAGGGGTATCATATGTCAATAATGTTACTGGATGTTAAAATAAGTACTAATGTCTAATCCACTTGTAGACTATAACACATTTCATGTGTTGTTATTGTCTTTTTTCTAAACTTTTTTTAAACAGGAATCCCAAGTATGCATAACCCGACATTAAGGGGTTAAAAAGGAAAAGGGGGGGGAAGGGGAAAACACAAAATTCCCCTTAATTAGATCCACAACCCACTTCACCGAATAACCGTTCTTCTCGCCCAAAGTTCACATCCACTTAAAAAATTAATTGAAAACAGGAATTTCCTGGTATAGACATAGGGGCAAATTACTTTCAATAAGAGACATAAACTGACTATTCTTATTGGCACCCTTCCTCTCGCCAAAAGATGGGACGGCTTGCATTGGCGTAGGAGGGGCCGGATCAAGGGGTACAACTGGCACCTATGGAAAAATGGAGCAAAATTGGGGGACCAAAATGTAAAAATGGAGAATTCGCGAATAGCTACTGTGTTTTGGGTTTTTCCATACGAAATTCTGTTCCCCATGCATGGGGGGGGTACATGTATTCAAAGTGGATATGATGCGTGGATCAAGAAACACGTAAAAAAACGGACATTGATTAGGGTCCCCAAAACAGAAAATAGGGAAAAAAGTTGTAGGTTTTTCTTAAACCCGAAATTGTGATGTACGGGTTTAGGGGTGCCTCCAATTTAAGAGATCAAAATCATAAAAAAGATTGGAAAGCAGAGCAAGATAATAAAGGGTATCGTCATTGCTTACTTGTTAAAATCTGAAGAAAAAATACTTGTTAGGTAGCAAAAACAGAACAAAAATAATTGTTTAAGGTTTGTTTTTAGTCGGACGAAATACTAGATTACGGTGCATTGGTAAAGTCCTAAAGTTCACGCATCATAGCCAACGCGAAATGAGAAAGGTTCTCGCTTAAAGACAAGAGAAGAGCAAAGATGGAGCCACTCTCTATTGATCCCAAGATGACACCCCATATAGCACCAATTCGAGAATATGAAGAGAAAAGGGGATCTCTCCTGTCTCTCCCCTGAGAACGAGAGAGGAGAGAACGGAAGAGGAGAAGAGAAAGAGAGAAAAGAGAGAAGAGAAGGGAAAGAGAGAAAAGAGGGAGAGAAGAGGAGGAAAGATGGAACACGAGAGGGAGAAGAGACGAGAAGGAGAAAAAGGGAAGAGAAGAGAGCAGAGCAGAGAGACATGGGTCGGAAGAGAAGAGAAGAGAAGAGAAGAGAATAAAGATGCATAGAAGAGACAGACGAGAAGCGAAGAGAAGAGAGAGAGAAGACGAGGAAAGAAGAGAAGAGAAGAGAAGATAATGAGAAGCGAAGATACGAGGAGGATAATATAATCGAACGAGAAGAGAAGAGGAGAAAGCCCATAACAGACCAAGCAAAGCACAGCCAGCCCCGAACCGCCCCTCCCCTACACCGCACCGCACCGACATACACTCCCCGAAAAGAAAAGAAAGAAAAGACCACAATCCCTCACCTCCCATCACCTACCCTCCCCTTCCCCAGCCCCTCCCCTCCCTCACCTGCACGCAAAGACATCCCATCCACTACCCGCCCAGCCATCATCCACCGAACCGACCATCCCCTCCCGAACATCCCATCACCGTCCAAGGCCACAAAACCGTATACTCAACGATACAGAGTACACTTGGACAAACACTTAATATCAATTTAAAACAAATTTTGCGTGCAATGGTACCAAAAAATTTTATAAAACAAATATAAACGAACCATTTTGAAAAAAACACCAGTTGAAACAGTTTATTATTAAAATGAAAAACAATAAAATTTCTCCTTCTCTGAAGCAGCGAAAAATATGGCATCAATTACACTTCACACAGTGACTGTAGTTGCACTGTCAGCACATGCTTGCATCGCGTATGACATTGCTGATTTCATGGACTGAGCACGATGGATCCTACTCTAGCGACGCGTTGAGTGTACGCTTTGAAAAGGTTGTGAGGTGGTTTTCAGCTGTGTTACAACTTCCGATTTAAATGGAGACTTTTGCGG
This sequence comes from Ophioderma brevispina, assembly GCA_023653785.1. Taxonomy (NCBI): domain Eukaryota; kingdom Metazoa; phylum Echinodermata; class Ophiuroidea; order Amphilepidida; family Ophiodermatidae; genus Ophioderma; species Ophioderma brevispina. The sequence continues at coordinate 31,645 of JAMKCH010061804.1, forward strand.
TTTGTATGCGAGGCATAACAGGATGGCAGCTTGCAAATATGCACTGTACAAAATCGCAGTCAGTCCGAATGGACCATGACAGTCGGTCTGCGCATCTGAGCCAATTAGTGTATGAGGGACCTGGGGATTTCTATATGAAGGAATTCGATTTAAGCTTAAAAATTTAAAAAAAGAAAAAACCTAAAAAATTAAAAAAAATTATGACATGCAAAAAACACAATTTTTTGGGAAATTGAGGGTGCCATCCTCAGGAAACTCTGGAGTCGGCCTTTAAAGACACTATCAGTGATTTATCAGAAAAGTAAAAAAATATTTGATATGTGCAGGAATAGCTTAAAGTTTGAAGGAAAGTCTGTAGAATTCTCATAAGGGTACTTTTTTCCAACGGAAAAATTGATAAAAAGGAAGGAAAACAGTAGTGTTCCAAAATACGATTCTCCATTCAATACGTGTTGTAGTAATGTGGCTCTTCGGACAGTAATGACTAAAAATTCCGATTTTGTCTGTATGAGGTGCTTCAGGTCTTATCATTGCAGGACATGTTAGGGATACCTGTACTTGTTACACATAAATGCCAAACCTGATTTTTGAGATTTTCGATTTTCTGATTAAGCAAATCACTATAGTGCTTTAAGTAGAGAACACAATATTAGACATAAATCGGAAACAACCACCTTTAAAGCATAGGCCGGGTAGGCCCGATGCATTATACTGCATGACGAATCGTGCAAGGTAGCGCAACAAGCTTCGTGGAAGTTCGGCGCATTCTTCGACCAGTTACGATTCGATTCACGAAACAAAGGGCGATGTTCTCCTGGCTCGTAGTCCATGCTCGTTTGATTCTGCCCAACAAATATTATAATCAGACTGTAGTCTACTCTAGACTAGGCCCAAGATTGCTTGGCTCAGACAAGTCACCAATTTATTTTTGTTCCCCTGGTTCTAGAGACCCTGCCCCCCCCCCCCCCACCCCCCCCCCCCACCACCTTTCTCTCCTTATCTCGCTCTCTCTCTCTTAACACACACACACAACACAAACACAAAACAACACACACAAACGCACGCACGCCGCAGCACACACAAACACACAGGCACACGCATACCGACAAGCGGTACATTGTGGGAATACCCCCACAAGTTGTGTTTTTGGTATAAATCGGTTACATAAATGCATTGTGGGGGTATTTGTAGGTTATATTTCATAACACGGGGGATTATTTTGGGGTAGGTTTTACACCCTAACAGCAATATACAAAATCCATGTGTAACGCTGTGGGCACCCATAGCTTAGACCTATTCCTACCCCCCCTAGAGGCCAAAAAACAGCATTTGGCAGGATTCAGTGGGGGAGTACTCCATAATGGACAAAACGCCCACAATGTCGCTTTGTAACCATATTTACTCCCACAAAGTTACCTTGTAAGAACACGCACACACACACACACACACACAACCCACACAACACACACACACACACATAACAACAGACACACCCTATCACAACACATATCACACACATGCATGCAGGCAAACACACACACAACAAGTTATTTCACCTCTAATTTAGGGAATTATTGCAGGTTTTTGTTACAGTTGTTTTTGGCAATGTGTTGGTGGTGACTGAAGTATAGAAATATCTTTTAATATTGTAACTCCATTATTTCGTATTTGTGATGAATCAAACACATTAAAATCGCAAATTTCCCTCCTTACTTCCAAATTGTTTGGGAATTACATCCGTATGAAACTAGCAGTTGCAGACCTGACATGTTAAAAAAAAAAAATTAATAAACTACATTTTATTTATTTGCAAGGTTTGACAGTACCTTCACACTATGAAACACACTTTCTGATTGGTGATCACAGTAAGGCATTAGTCTTATTCAGCCAATCACAATGTCATTATTTAAGGCCAGAGATTGGTGGGCCACAAGTGTTGGATCAGATGAAGGTGTGAAAGGTTCTCTGTGTGTGGCTAATATTGACAATAGTTTACACCCTATGGTAAGTTGTTGTAATGTTACATTGATAGGCTCTCAGTTGGTGCGCCGGCATCACGCACTCAAAATATTGTTATGTCCCCCCATTATGACACCATCTAAGATGGCCAAAACAAAAAATCTATATTCCATATTTCTCAATTCTTATTAGGGAATTGTGTAATGTTTGCTTTTTATCGACATAATTTATTTTTCAAAAAAATATTCTTACATCATTCTTTTTTATTCATTTTAAATAATTATCACCCCTCGTGAACACAAAGTTTCAACCCAAGGAACCAAGTTAGCGCGGTGATCGTCACGATGCGTAAATTGCATTGCGACCAACGCGACATGCAAGGCGCAGTATAAACGCGCCGTTGGCGCGTAAGGATCCCGCGTAATTGCTGCACGCACTATCCATCTATTGACCAGTAATGGATGGGCGGGCTTGCTCTAAACAATCAAATTTCTTGTTAACATGATAAACCACGCCCACTGAATAAGAATGTCAAGTCAAGATAAAGTTTTCGGTTCTGTCATGAAAGCAATCCAAAAAAACCAGTATTTCACATGTATCGTAATCTTATCACGGGACAGTATCTCAAATCCTTAGATACTTAGCATGCAGCACTTTCCAAATTCTCTAATGACAGGGAGCAGACTGAAGTCACATCGCTTCACCACGGTGAAAACAAACCTGGAAAGCCCAGGGATCCTGTACGCGGTGAAAACAAAGTCGCAAAAGAAAAAAGGATGATCACTGCACATCGCAAAGACACTACGCTTTCAGCGATTATCGAATGATTTGTTTTTATAACATTGTTGTAAGCATGTTTTTGGTCAACTGCCCAGATGTCCGCTTCCGGCTATTATGATGTTAAGGTCCAAGTTTTGATCAGTGATCAGGTCCATGCAAGATTTTGTTAAAAATTAAACTGTAATCCCTATCCTTAGGAAGTTTGTGTTCAAAAGCCAGAAGGGAATCTAGGGGCTGGCGTAACTGGGACAGCAGCACGGCATTGCCATGTTAGCAAAAGACAAAACAAAACAATGGAAGCAATGTAACAGATGATGAAAATTCAAAAAATGATTTCGGGGGGAAGTGGAAAAAAGGAAAACTGACCTTGACTGAAAAGCCTGGCTGCTGTGCTTAAAGCGAGTTATTGGTATAAATCTATCGGTAACCATATATATAAGAAATATACATAAATAAAACGTACCAGATGATTTAATGGTCAATGGCGTATTCCTTGCGAAAAAAAATCAAGATTTATTCGACAAATATACACAATGTACAACGATCATGGAAGCTACCATGTTTTATTCCGTGGTATATTTACACCGCCGCATGCAATACGAACAGAAGCCAGTGAAAATATATCCCATACGGCAGATATCACGTGCAAGTTTGCCACAGCTTCATCCTTTTGAACTTCGTAGAGCACACCAAAGGATAGGAGCGAAATTCGTTTAGAATTTTTTATTGCAAAAAAAAACTACAACTTTTTTTTCAAAACCCAGTGATATGAGAAAAAATGTTAGAGGGGTTGTGTTTAGATATTCATTTTTGTGATTAACAGGTTTTAGTTGGCCTCTAAACACAACAATCCATGAAAAACATGGACCAATTTGAAAGGGGTCCGTAATATTTAGTCTTTATCGCAAGTCGCCACTGTAAACTGCACTGAATCTCTATACAAAGGATTGGCTACACAACAGATGAATCTAGATTGAATGGGCAACGGGCGGGCAATCTTGGTCTACCGAAAACAATACCATTCCAGAGAGGTTCTGTTTACAGAAGTTGTCCCGGGTGCACGTTTTCAGAGAACATGCCATTCCATACGGCAAATACAATGAGCTCACTGAATCGACTTGATTCTGTAGTCTGTTATGTAGCTTTCCACATTTCGATTGAGACAATTTTGTATAAAGACAGGTCTTAACCACCCTGCTGGGCTCTTTTTGGTGACAGTATGGCCATCAGTGCCTTAATTACGAAGCCAGGTTTCCTATCCATTGTATTAGAGATAGTGTTCGAACCCACTAATGCGCGTTCAGCAATTACGTACTTTTCAATGTACCGAGAAGGCTTCTTTGTATGATGTAGGAGTTTCCAAATTTTATTTAAAAACTATATTTCTCAAGAACCAGGCTTATTGTATAAAAAATTAGGACAAATCATAAGCATTAAAGTCAGTTTCCAATGTCCAATCAACTGTTTTTCTATTGGTTTTTTTTAATTCAATTTTATTTCAAAGTCCAAGCGATAGTCTTTCATACAGGCCAGAACTGACTAACCACCGATCGCGTAAATAATTAAAAGTGGCGGGCCTTTTTTCTTAAATCGCTACTGTTCGAAGTTTAGGCGGTGAAAATGAGTTTCTTCGCAAGGACTACTCCAATGACATGCAAAACCATTGGACGTATATTTAGGGATATTCATTATATATGGCGATAGATTTATACCAATAATAATTCCTTAACCTGGCGTACTTGGTTACTGGAGAAGATTGCTCTATTGGGAGTTTTACATGTATATACCTTTCTGACAACTTATGAATTCAGGACACCTTACGGAATAAAGCACAGGTTTATTCTGTTAGGTTTCCGAAGTCATAAGTGTGTCAGAAAGAGTTTGGTCAGATGGTTTCCGGTTACTACCTCTATTTAGGTAACTTGGTGTTTTATTTGTTTTATTTATTTACTGGCAGGTGATTCTTTCAGATGCTTTTTGATATTGGTATATACATTTTTTTGAAAAATGTGCAAAATCATCAAAGGTCATTGTTTTTTAAGGTGGGCACCAATGACGTTGCATGTGCATTTTTAAAGCAAGTTACATGGTTTTACGGTTTTTGTGAAATACAACTCAAAAGTTTAACATTTTAACCCAATTTAAATAGATATTTTCAGAGCACATACTCTCTAAAGATTTCAGAAAAGAAACATACAATTGGCCCATTAACCAGGGTGACTCCTAATCTAACAGGGTTGCAACAAGCTAACTTAGGGGGAAGGGAGGAAAATGCAAATTTTAGTAATGTGTACCCACTAAACATGCAAGTGATAATGCAATTTTTTGACAATGTTTACTATAATCAACTTAATGCCAACCCAGCCATATATAAGTTTTATCGGACAACTACCTCTACTTTGTAGTTATAGGGGGTTCAAAAATGTTGATAGTTATATGAAAATCACCGTCAATTACAATTCATTTAGTTTGAAATGATTAAGTAAATATTCAGATAAATCAGTTGGATTAAGTTAGGGCACCGGAGTTTTGCGCGTTTTTTTTAAAACGGCAAAAATGTGCGGCCCGCACGCTATTTTAAATGCGCGAAAATGCACGATTTTTAAAGTCAAAAATATCGAAAAATGCGTTTCCGATGTTTGCCTGATAGTCAAACATGAACACAAAAAAAGTCTTTGCAAAAAAAAAAAACACAATGCTCAAATGCCAAAGTCGGATGATGAAAATGTTCAAGAAGCACATCATCATATCACATGTTATTTTTCCCTTCTTATTCGAATAAAATATTTGAATCGAGTAGATGGACGCTGCAGCTAGCTGCGGACTGCATACATCCACGAGACATAATGAACTTTCGCACGTGGGATTGGGGAATCCCGGCAACGGTCTCGGATGAAGTGATCGCGTGACGGGTTTTTTTCCCACTCTTGCCGGTGCCCCTGAATGTGGGGGAAGTTGTTGTTTCATCTCTTCGCATTCCTACCGATTTCCCGTCAGGGAAAATACCTTCTACCGCGGCCAAGGTCCGATTGTGTAATTCCGAAGAGATAACTTAGTCCCATGGATAAACCAATTAGAACAAAGACCCGATACGGCGTTGATAGCTCTGATAGCAAGCATCAATATTATTGTTTAAGCACGAAGCGCAAACCATATCATGACGCTTGAAAGGGATTAAATGGAAAAATAGGTCGGGTCATTCGTGTTCAACTAATCAAGGGTTAGAGGGGAGGGTTCTAAGCGAGAAGTTATTTATACATTTGGACTTAATTTTTTTTTTGTTGGCACTATTGGAAGCTTTGTGAGTCATCAATATTCGCCGACGTTTGCATAATAAGATGTAATAATCGTTTGTTGTTTGTTTATTGCAATATCAAAATTAAAAAGGTGTTTTTTTACCAAATTAAAATCGCGATGGAACCAACAAAATCGTGATAGACCCCAAAATACGCGATTTTTGAGCGTTTGCGCGATCGCGCAAAAACTCCGGTGCCCTAGATTAAGTTGTATGCAACAGCCAGATTAACAAAAAATGTGCCTGTATGAACAGGGTGATCCAATGTAGTGAAACTTTGTGCTTATATCATGCACTACATTCACATTTTATGTAATATAATGTAGGTCTGTAATACTCTAGCCGGACTGTAAGTGATCTGTCATTGATCACAGCACAAATTATAGTGATCTAAATAATTTCAAATTATATTGTTATGGTACACCAGCAATGTAAAAGGTGAACCAATATTAACATACGGTATTCCAATAATATTGCATTGTAGTTGTTTCATATGGAAAAAACAATCATTATTAATTCAACTTCATTGAAATTAAAGTGGCTAAGTAAATAACTTTGAACATACATTAATTATTAATTTCAAAAATGACTTGTTGTATTACAAACATAATGTGGCTACATGTTTTTTTTTTGATTCATAAGTTTACAAAGTAAGGGACAATCGTGCTGAACAACACCAATATATTAATAGTAGGAAAATGGATTAATAGCCTTTTTTAATTAATTAATTAAGAGATAGTGAACCAATGAAAATATAATTAAACGTTTTGCTAAATGAGATCAAGTACAAGAAACAATAAGTAAGAAAACCCAGTAAAGTTAGCAATATTGAGACAGGTACTGAAATCGCATTGTTCTAGATTGTGACTCCTCCGCCACCTGGCTCCTCCGCACATATCCACCCCTGAATAAGTGGGATAAATGAGGTACAGGAATTAGCCCCAAGTAAAATCACTACTTTTTGTTTCATGAATATTAAAATAAACAAGTTCATGGCAGGTAAAACACGTTTTACCATATTTATAGAGTAAGCGAATGCAACAAATCCACCTTTTTTAGGTGCTCCAACTGAAAAAACTATTGACCAAATAAAAAATACTTGTGCTTAGGCCCAAATCATAGTTTGAATTTGCCAGTACAGGAAGCCGAAAAAGCCACCTGTGCATTTTTGGGTATATTTGTTGAAAAGGATTTTCCACAGAAATGCCTCTCAAATTATTTACCTTGAAGGCAAGTAAAGTCAGCCTTTCAATGATTGTATATCAAACAAACCAAATGTTACCTGCTCCCACAAAACCCGGACAAAGTCGCCAGATCACTAAAGAGAAAGAGGTCACTAAATTGTGTACAATCAATAGAAAACAAGAAATCCTAGGCGGAAAAAAATTGATTTTTGATGGACAAAAGGAAATGCAATGTTTCATGTGATACATCATTTAAATCTTGTTTTATCAGAATTTTTTTAAAATATGTGTCCATATCTCTAAAATGCAAATTTTCCGACTTTATCGGGGTTTCGTGAGAGCAGGTCACAATATGAGACAAACTTCGCATATTAAAAAATATTCATATTGAAAAACCTACTTGTGCTTTTTTCAAAATCTGAATGTGCCTGAATTAGATATTGCATTAAAGTTGGTATTTTCATAAGATGCAGCGATTCGCATCAAGCCAATCCATCTTGCAAGAGCCACTAAATGTCAAAATAACGATGATCCGTTACAATGAACCCTTTGAATTTTTCAGATAAAAAATTTTAGTAGTAGGCAGTTTCAATGGCATCCTTCGCATCTATAGCCAAAGCCGCCAAGGGTGAATTTCAAGGCAGAAGATGTCATGCTGGAGATGCAGATTGCAGAACCAATCCGCAACTAGCGGGCAGGCAGTTGATCGTGAGTATTCTTTTAAAGGTCCAGGTGTTGTCTTCAAATTTGTTGAGAGTATTTGGTTCAGTTACAATGTGAGATTCAAATTTGCGTAGGGCTGTCATCGATATGCCTTCTGTCGGGCACAATGTGTCGCAATTAAGCCATATCTTGACATTTTGCCAATGAAAAACAAGATATTGACAAAATTTATAATATTAATCATTCTTATTTAACAAGGACATGATACTCTTAAAATGATAAATTTATGGCCAATCTTTCTTCAGGGCTTATCTAGTAATGAATATAATAAACTTGAAACTAAGTTCAGTGTAACATATATATGAGTAGTTCGTGTACCTGATTTTGTAACTGGACTACATACATATTATGTTCATTACCTCCAACTCAAGACTATTCAAGTGTCCAAAAGGAGACCCTGCTGGAGTGAGGGTCATGTGGGTAATGAGTTTCCAGTGTGTCCAGTCTGACTAGGATTTAGATAAAGCATACAGTCCGTTTGATGATAAAATGTTTAAAATTTATGTTGAACATCTATTGTGGTGATCAAATGATATCAACATGTCACCATAAAAAATACCATGCGAGGACCAGCCTAATGTGAGGAGAGTTTCACAGGGCTATATGTAAAACCACAGACTGTTGACCCCATGACACATTTCTCTTTTATATTTAGAAAAATGGTTGAAATGGTGAGCAATTTTTGCAACTGATATAAAAACAAAGTTTTAAATCCGGTTTTGTCTCCGCTAACAGGGCGTGGCGGATTCAACCTCAATCACAGCAATATGGCTGTGTGAGGATTTATTGGAGCAAAAGATAATTAACCGGATCCCCTTCCTAATGGCCAATGCGCGGGATGGCTTGCATAGTTCTCCAGTTGACGCTGACGCCTGTAGGTAGATCTAGTTTAGTTCTACAAAGGAAACAGCTTCCATCCTCATCGATTGCGTTAGAAACCAATAGGGGGACAGTTTAGCCGCCGACAACCCGGCGTCGAGACAGGTAGTACTGGTTACAGGGATACCAGTAGCAGGCATGTGCCCTCAACGGAAACCTGACTGCCTGAATCACTGACAAAATGGAAGGTGCTAGGATCACAAAATGTAAGTGCACCCACCATGTTTACAGTAGCCAACCTGTTACCAGTAGAGTACACAATGTTTACCATTAGCCCACCCCCTGTTTACCATTAGCCCACCTGTTTACCATTAGCACACCTATGTCTTACATTAGCCCACCTGTTGACCATACCAACCTGTTTACCCATTTACCCACCGTTTACATTCGCCCACCTGTTTACATTCGACCCAACTGTTTACCATCGCCCACTGTTTACCATTCGCACACTGTTACAATTCGCCACCTGTTACCATCGCCCACCTGTTTCACCATTAGCCCACCTGTTACCTTCAGCCACCTCCACCGGTTCCATTCGCCCCACTGTTTACCATTACGCCCATGTTACCATTCGCCCACCTGTTACCATTCGCCCACCTGTTTACCATTCGACCACCTGTTTCCCATTCCCCACAACCTGTTTACTAGTAGCTAACATGTGTTTACCAGTAGCCCACCTGTTTACCAGTAGCCCACCTGTTTACCAGTAGGCCCACATGTTTACAGTAGCCCACCTGTTTTACCAGTGCCAACCTGTTTACCAGTTAGCCACACCCTGTTTACCAGTAGCCCACCTGTTACAGTAGCCACCTGTTTACCAGTAGCCCACCTGTTTACCCGTAAAACCAACTGTTTACCAATAGCCCACCTGTTAAACATATTTCATTGTTTGTTGTGTTCACAGAGTTTCAGAAGCTTTACATTTGGCAGTACTAAACCCAAGGAAACAGCTGTATATAGTGGTCAGGGTAAGAATTAACAAAAAGAACTTCATCATTTCATTTCGAACCTTGCGGTCATAAATTGTTATAAAAATTAAATAGCCTAAACTTTGATTTGAGATATTCCAGAGTAGGCAATTTTCTCGGAGTTGCATGTCAGAGCAAGAAGCCATTGAAGTTCATGATATGGCAATCAAACTCAAGAGAAAACTTGGTCAGCATAAAACAGGGTTCCCTCACAAATTAGAATATAGAGCAAATGTTTTCCATATCTGGGAAACACTGGGGACTTATTTTGCACCAAATCAAACCTTGAATACACTTGCCATCTTAAATTCTAGTGAAGATGTTCATGAATTTTTAGCTTGTAATTCAGACTATTTTATATGGCCTCCATTTTGATTAAACTTTTAAAAATATTATTTCTCACTTTTATTGAGAAAAGATTTCACAGGAAAAGCATTTTGTTTATTTAAACGCGCAGAAAGAAAGGGGAATACCCCTAGTTTGTTTTTGCTAAATGGCACCTGTTTCGATTGCACAATAGGGAAGTGGGGAATTCCCACAGATGTAACTTAGAAATCAATCATTGTTTCGTTTGGAGATAAAATATTGTAAGATCAGGGGAATTTCCCCACAGAGTTATATGGAAAGTGATGTGATCAGGTTAATATGTTTATTATGCATGATGATGTTAATGTTATTGTTAGACTGGCGATATTTTTTCAAAGCCAGTATATATTTGAGATTGAGATAAGGTCTCGCCGGTCAGCAGTTGCAATTTCAGCATACGGTAAGTTATAGCTAGTTTTGTCTACAATAATGGTAGATTTTATGCTTCACCACAGTGACCAGGATTTATTATTATGTTTCAATTCATGTGAGCAGAGTGCTGTAAGTTATTCTACTGCATATTTGTTGAAAGCCGAAAGTGCTGGGACTCAATAGGATTCCCCAAAATTGTGGACAGATAGAAAATCGTGGTGATTATATTGGACTGATATAATGTGGTTAGGTCGTCATCGAGGGGGACTTAATTTAACCTTGTCGTTGAATGTGGACAAAAGTTATCTCAGGACTGAGAGATTCCCCATGGAATATACTACATGAAGAGTTAAATTTATGTGAACTTTGCATACTGCATTTTGGAAGTTTCGCTGTTAGCGAAATATAACGTTGTGAACTGCAACACCTTCAACATAGGACACTAGCACTCTTTATAAGTATAATCATCGTAAATTGGGTAATTATATGTATTTTGTATGGAATACCAAATTCGTGAACAAATTAAGTAAAGATCATTAAATAGTTTATTATATATAATTTAGATCTTGTGCACAAGGCTCCTTTATTTGTGTTTGTTTGAAAAGGTATGTCGACCTTAGAAGTCTACGAGACGTCATAACATATTACTCTGTCATAATCTTTTTCTTGTCAAAATTATGGCCTGCATATTTCCAAGAAAACCATGACATGCATTGGAAAAATCCATATTAGTGTGTGTGTTAAACGCAGCAGCAATTATGCGGTGTCTGTTACACGTCTATTCCAGGAAAAGGAATTGGGTTGACAGCGACTGATGTTGCAATGGCACAAATTACCTGTGCGATTGTGTCTCAGAACAGAATGGACCGATCTAAGGTTTCCTGACAGAGTGGTGTACCTGGACAGCAGATCGGACACTACCTGGAGTTGTGGAACAGTTACCAAAACATGGAAATCTATTGTCTGCAAAATGTTGGAGCAGCAATGCACAGACAAGGACCTTGTGGAAAGCAGCTAGACATTGTACCCATTGTCTGGCTGATCATATTTGAGAAACCACTGTGTTTGGAGACGTAAGTAAGAAGACCTGATAAATTGCGGAGGGAAAACAATGAAAACATGGACCCATTTTTATCGGAATATGCCCTATTGCTTCCCTTTTTTAGCTGTTATGTTAGTATATATTGTTATGGGTTTCCAAATTGTACATCAATGTGCGGAATGATGTTGTAGAGTGATTCGCTAGTTGATAAATCTGCAACAATATGGCTCGTAACTGCATAGTACTATTTTAATCAATTTGCTTATACTCTGAAAAATGTTGAAACAAGTTGTAAACCTATCTGGTCTGTTAAGTTAATAAAAGGGCTTTTTGTGATCATAGCCTTGTCACCCCAACTTTCTAAATTTGCGGAGATTTTAATCATCTGAATGGGGCTAAGTATAGTTAGCTGTGCCTCATTTAGATGTAAAGTTGATCTAGGATTGCCAAAAATACACGGTTAAAGACACTACAGTGATTTGAAAAAAAAATGTTTGAAATTTGCAGGAATAGCTTCAAGTGAGGATAAGTCTGTGTAGAATTTTCCATAAGTTACCTTTTCCAGCTGTAGTTACAGAAAAAGGCAAGAAAGAAAGAAGAAAACGGCCAGCGTTCCAAGATACGATTCTCCATTCACTTACGGGCTTGTAGTAAGTGTCCGTAGGACGTAATGACTAAAATATCTGATTCTATCCTGATTAGGTGCTTATGGTTTATATTGCAGGGTATGTTAGGATACCTGTATGTTACATACATTGCAGGAAAATAGGATTTTGATTGATTTTTTTCGATTTGCTGATTTTAGCCCCAAATCATGATAGTTGTCTCTTAATGAAAGACAAAATGTTTCAAAGGTTCTCTTCTATGAAAAGTACTAATATAAATAAATTGGAGTAGCCATTCTTGGTATAGCAGGTATTAACTTAAATACGTGTGGCCAATTCAGGTTACTATTCATTTATTTTAACCCTTTTAGGTTCTAAAGGGCAGTGGAGCCTGGGAAGTCAGTATCAAACTCTTAACCTTATTTATGAACACAACCTACAACGAACAGCTTATAACCTTTGTTGTGGGAACATTGGTGGGGTTCAAAGGTTAGAGGATAGTGGCCATACTTTTGTGTCGCCTGACTTAGGCAGGAGACACATAGGGAACACTTGTTCCCTGTTGATGTCTGTTGTGATTGTCTGTTGTGGATGCTGTGTGTGTGCAAGGGTTAAACATTTACCTGGTAAATCCACATATTTGATTGAAAATATAAGATCCAAAACATGATAATGTAAAATTGGATTGATTAAGCCCAATATTATGGTCTCGCTTTGAGTTTAAAATATTGGGTTTCAACTGCGTCTCGCCCAATATTTTTGCAATCTAGTCGACCAAGTAATTTGGGCTTAATCGATCAATTTATATCAAATTTGGGGTAACAAGGTGAAACAGGCGGAACACAGCCAAATGCCCATTGTTGCTGTTGAATTAATTGTTCACATCTATATTTTTTTAATGTAGGAACTTCTTATTGTATAATGACAAGTTTCATTTTATTAGAAAAAAATATGTATAGTAGGCCACTTTATCACCAAGCGCCAGTCTATCAGTATGGTACTTTATCCCTCAGGAAAGATTTCTTGTGTGTGCAATCCATGGACGGTACTGTGTCTTTCTTTGGCAAGAGAGTTTTGCCTTCAGTCGCTTTCTACCGGGATTCCTCCTTCAGGACTCTGCAATACATTCAGAGGACCGGACTTTTGTGACTGTGTCATCCAGCTGGCAGGTGGAGAGTTATAAATATCAAGTGCTTGCCGTGGAAACGTGATGCTAAGACAAAGAGGAATCCCAGGCTATAAGTGGGAAAAAGAATTAGTGTAAGTTGTTTTTTGATGGATCTGACAACATCAAAAAACCTTATTTTTTTGAGTAGTTGTCTATTAAAGTAAACTTCGTGATCACATGGCAGTGGCTAGGATTTGTACTGGGGATTAAAATAGCCCAAGTTTGGATGTTGGCTTAAGAAGTAGTAAGTCTATATGAGAGGGGGGGTGACAGATCAATATGCTCATCAAACTTTATTTCCAATTACTACAAAGTATGAAAACCAAAACAGTGATATGGGGAGCTAGAGGAAGGAGGAAAAGGTCTATAGGCCCAAAACACTCAACCCCTTGGAATACATTAAACACGCAAGACACAGGGATAACTATCAAGAAACGCACAGAAAGTGTTACACTTGTAAACACTGGTAACACATTTCTTGTGAGACTAAAATCCACTTATAGTCACTACTCTTGGTTCACTGTAGTTGTATGGCGGAAACTCTTTGCATGAATTGTTAGTAGGGTCTCTACCAAGAAACAGAGAACATTTTTTGGACATCAGGTCAGTAACTGTCACGTGTAAGTGATATACACACATGTGCTTATGTGTAAGCCTGGATATTTATGTTTTGAAGAAATTGCTGAATTACAACTTAAAATATAAAAAAAAAACGGAAGTTTTTTTTTAAATTTAGGTATTATGACAGCAAAAACAATAAATGTTACAGGTTGGGGAGGGTGGTTCTTTGTTCTCACATTGGGAGGAAGTGATGTTATGTGTCTGCCTATAAGACCCTAATTTTAGGCTCTTTTTTATCCCCTGGCTTGGAAAAGCAGACGGGGATATTGAGAGGTGGCGCATGTCGTATGGGTATGTATGTATGTTGTATATGTGTTTTCCAGTTTGGTGAGGTTTTCGTTTTTTGGCGTCTCCTTTGAAAAGTTTAAGTCCGATTAAACCATTATTTTCAGGAAATCTATATCCTAACCTTTGGTACACAGGCTTAATGTACAATAAAACAATGTACCTGAGACAGTTGACATGAGTTTTTGAGACAATGACATGAGTTTTAAAAGACCAGGACATGAGTTTTATGGGAGGTTCTGATTGGCTGAAAGTACTGAGAGTAGTCAGGGATGTTCCACTTCTTTGGGGGGGTCATTATTTGGGGTTTGCTGCTTTCTACTGTTTGAAATTTGTGGGTTGTCTGGGTTGTCTGTTGGTTCCATTTCTTAGTGGTTCCTGGTGCTACTGCTCCATTTCTTTGGTTTTCCTCAGTTGTCAAATGGTTCCAATTTATTTGTACTTCCTGGATTCACTTTAAAAATATGATTAGATTACCATGTGGTTGTTTATACTTTTCACTTAATGTTATAGGATCTGTTATTCTAAAATTGAAGCCAGGGTCAAGTCAGATTCTGAAAACATAATAATGATAATTTGGTGATTTATCGCAAAAGATACAGAATTATCGGTCTCCATGAGTTTGAAAATGATTGCGTCGTCAGCTCCGCGACTCGACACAATATTTTTAAAACTCATAGCTTGACCGATTAAATTCTTTTATCCTACTCAAATCATCCAATATCAATCAGACTTGGGTGAAGGTGCAAATAGGGGTTCCTTCATTATGGTGATGTAAAGGTCATGGACCCAAGGTTCAAAGGTCATCTGAGGTCATGTCAGTTCCCTTGGTTAGGTTTGAGGTTTTCGTTTTTTGCATCTCCCTTCGAAAAGTTTAAGTTTAAGACCGATTTAAACCATTATCATGCTTTGAGGGTGTCCGATACGCGATAATATCGGGATCCTATGCAGATAAGGAAAAAGTGGATGCTTGCGCACACTATTTATTGGTTTCGCTATGAGTTTAAAATATTGGGCTCGACTGCGTCCGCAAATATTTTGCAAACTCATAGCTCGACCAATAAATTGGGCTCTGAATCAACCAATTTTATACAGACTTGGGTGTGAAGGTGCAATAGGGGGGTTCCTTCATATGTGGATTGATGGACAAAAGGTCATGGACAAGGGTCAAGGTCAACTGAAGTCAGTGTTCCCGTGTGGTTAGGTTTGTTTTTCTGGTCATCTTTGAAAAGTGGAAGTCCGATGTCAATTTTCTAAACCCTGGGTCGAAGGTGCAATACGGGTTCCTTCATATGTTGTTGAGGTCAAAGGTCCACATATCAAGGTCAAAGGTCATCTGCGGTTCATTTTCCTTTGGTTAGGTTTATGTTTCAGAATTGACTACATTTCTAGATATATTCCATGAGAACAATTTATTGAGGTTTTGATGCCCGCCACATGACAGCTGTGCCAAATAACACCTTGGATACTGCCATCTGCCATGGGGATAGTTGCAAGTTTACTTGCTGTATTGTTAGTTCCAGTGACCCCCCTTTTACGGACCATTTCATTTCCAGGAGACCCTGCTTTTCATGTCCAAAAGCCATATTGTACCCAAATTTCTTCAAAACTCAAAAAGTGCTGGAATTGAGGAGATTGATCGCAGCTTATTTTCTGAAAGTTTCTGAAAAACATAGTTTCGGAGACCCATTTTTTGGCCCTGAATCAACCCCTCCCCCCCCGGTACAGGTTAGTAAGAAAGCCAGAAAACAAAATGAAAAAACCAAAGATCGAAAGGGTTGCAGGAGATACTGTATATGACAAAATTTATAAGTATTCGAGATGTGCACCGCAGCACGTCGTGGATTTTTTTCGATGAAGTGTGTGGTAGAATTGATGAAATATGAAAATCCTGAAACTTTGAGCGTCATAGTCCATTTGTTTTCCAGCTAGAGCATTGGAATTAGGGGGTACACCATCAAAAAGTGCGCGCAACCCCAAGTGAAAGACTATGTGAGAGGGTCACAGATTAGTAAGGATATGGGTAATATTTGGTTGTAGAATTAAATTTGGATCAGGAAGTCTAGCTTGTTTACTTTTAGAGTTAATGAGGCCGAAATATGCGCCTTTGTTCATTTGGGGCCAATCTGGGGGTAATAACACTCCAAAAGTCAGAACATTTTTATTGTCCATCTTTTGGTCAATCAGGGTACTAGTAGAAACTTTAAACCAAAATTAACCATCAATATGAACACATTGAGAAAAGGAAATAAGTAAGTACAGCCCCTTCTTGAAAACTGGTTAATGTACTTTTTTGAACATTTGACCCCCATGAAAACAATGTGAAATTCGACACCGCTCTGCTCAGACATGTTTGAAGATAATCATAAACAACCTTCCCTGAAAGAACTAAGCTTGTCTTTATTTTTCACAACAAGATACACACTCAAAGTTACCACACAAAGGTTTACATGACCCAGAGGTCATTTTACATGCACAGCGTATATCACCATATAAATTCGTAGGTATATCAGCAAAAGTATCTTGGGCAGAAAACATGAAGACATTGAGACACCAAGCTGATTCTTTCACGAATAGTTTGTTGATGATGTATCTTCAAGCATATTTGAAGGTAAAGGGGTTGATTGTTCATATGTTCAACCATTGATTTTCGGGGGGCCAATACATGTCAAATAGCAAAATTAGGATTTTCAATAGCGAACTCGCTTATTTACTAAAACCTAATGTACTGCTAGAAAGTCCGGCAGTGTGACTCTGGTTACAAGGAAAACGGACATTAAAAAATATGTTACAGAGTTTCTGACCCCCAAACTTGTTCCCACATAAAGATAGTGCATCTACACCAATACTTTAAAAGTAAAGGGAGCTATCACATTTTTGAGCCAGATTTGAATTCTACACCAAAAAAATTCCCCAGATAGTGATTTCAGAGTGGGGAAGGTTCCATTACAAGTTTATGGCCCTCTCAAATTGTCTTTTGCATCACCGCATGTTGATGGTGACCCCCCTTAATTTCTGAATGCTCCTGCGGGAAAATGAAAGGCGGTATGAAGCTCAAAATTTCAGGATTTTCATTTCTCCTCAATATCTATCACACACCAAAGAAGAAAAAAATCCATGACATGCTGCGGTGCAAATCTCGAGTGTTTGACATGGAAAGACCAGTTAAGGGGTGTTAGGATATGGGAATTATCACTAGCATTGCCATGGTTGCTTGTACCTATAAGTGGTTGTTGCTTGTACCTATAAGTGGTTTTAATTCATTGCACAATCAACACCCAACCTTGGAGTAAGCCACAGCCTCCTTGATGCTCTCGTTGACAGTTGTAGCAGCTTTTCTGCTACAGATATATTTCTTAAGTATTATAGGGAAGAAATATGGTAATAAAAATTACTACAACTAATTTGAATCAAATGGGTTTACAAATTTGAAAATCTTGATAAGGATTTTGTTTAGATTAAAAGTAGATGTACTTGAATGAGCAGAATCTATGTTTTGATACCTCTTAAAAGGGTATTATTTGTGATCCGAGCTCATTCCTGACTTACCTAAAAAAGTTGAGATTTTTATATATCAGAACCACTGGCCTAAGTATAGAAAGTGCCTCTATCTTCAGCCAGTTGATCACTCTGGAAGAAAAGAAATTTGTATTTTCGTCAGAAAAAGACAGACAAATGACTACACAACTGGCCTATGGAAGGATACAAACATTGCTCCTGACGGTCAAAATGCACCAGCGGAAATCAACCCAAAATTTTGCGACATAATCTTTCCAAGGGATTAAACTGCCAAAAAAAAATTGGGTGCCTTAGAATCACAAAATGCTCCTTACTACTTGAGAAAGCAACAGACCTTGTATCCTCATTTCATAACTTTATGCCAGTAAGAGTAAGAGACCAGAATGCTTCATCATTTTTGGGCAATGCTGGGTTGGCAACCATTTCAAAAATGCCAGTTAGTACCACTTTTTACATACCAATTTACATCTTCGTTGAAAGGTTCAATTACATCTACTATGGGAAAAAGAAACAAACAGAAATGACGAATAGCCAAATATGCTCGCTGCCATCTGACTGCCATAGATCACCAGATTCACTGTCCTCTCTGTATTCTTAGGTGGATTGGTCTTACAACTTAGGAGAGCCAGCACTGGATATAGCGGGTCGGTGTCCTTTCCTCAATCTCCACCGTCAATCAATACCGTTCTGGAGGAGGCTCTATGTTGTCTAAGATACGGGAACGCTAAGGTTTATGAAGAAGCTAGCGTATAACCCAAGTTGTTTCTTCCCATACACAGCATGTAAGTGAACTCATTTCATTTAGGTTTCATGATCTACATAAGAGAAGATATCGATGAGTTCCCACACTGCTATTTGATTTTCACACACAACCATTAAGTATCAATCTACATCCGGGACATCCCTATTTCAGTGTACATGCCCCCGTGAAAAAAAGGTGTTCTCTCGACTCTTATTCAGGCATATTTCGACCGGCAATAGGAATTATTCTGAAGTAGTTTATTTTACATGTATGTCCCAAACACGTTTCGGGATCATTTACTTCTATTGCCAGTGTAATAAAAAAGTTATTTGATTCTAACTTGCTCAGCCTCAGCCTGCCAACCTTCCCTGTTTTATAGGAATCATCCCTATTTTGAACTTTCAAAATTGCAAAAAATAGGGATATCCCTATTTCTGAAATTTAAAACAAATCTTGAAGTAAGTGCCAGAAAAGTCATGAAATATTTTTTGGGCTCCTGAAGC
Organism: Ophioderma brevispina; assembly: GCA_023653785.1. Classification (NCBI taxonomy): domain Eukaryota; kingdom Metazoa; phylum Echinodermata; class Ophiuroidea; order Amphilepidida; family Ophiodermatidae; genus Ophioderma; species Ophioderma brevispina. Next base: position 50,656 of record JAMKCH010061804.1, read on the forward strand.
TCTTCCTGCAGCTTAAAATACACAGAAACCCAGGAACTTCAGGAGACTCTGCCCCTGTGTACACTACTAGAGGCCTTAAAGTGGATCACAAATAGCCACCACTCATAAGGTCTTTTGCAGGGGTTCTCAATATGCGGCCCGCGGGCCAAATCCGGCCCGCCAACCATTGATTTTTGGCCCTTGACTTGCTCTAAAATATAAAGGGAAACATAAGAAATTCTGGTGTATTTGGCCCTCATGTAGGAAACTTTCAAATATGTTCAGCATTCTCTGGCCCTTCAGCTAATATATTTGAGAACCCCTGGGCTTTTGTGATGAGGTCTTCGCGACACATGCATTCTGATTTTTGGGTTCTCAATGTTGGCAGGTATTGTGATACTGCAGGTCGTAGGTGTGTGGGACTTTTTTTTGCAATGCACTATGGATTAGTGTGGCATTTTCGTCGCTGGTTTGTATTGAATTGTGGGAATTCAGTGAAATCTTCTCTTGGTCCACATATTGTATTAGGGAATGTGATGCATAGGACATTGTTTATGATATCTAACATACTTGTGACTCGATCTGCTTATGATATATCTGTTTTGTATGCTGACAAATTTATTTTGTGTCTTGATTTCTGTCTCATTTGACCTATGTCTGTATTTTTTTTTCAGTAACTGATGGAGTTATTAACTACATGGTAGGAACTCACACCAGCCAAGTATTGATTTATCAAGATGTGTCACTAAAATGGGCAGCCAAGCTGGAGTACATTCCTGTGGCACTTCGAGTTGGACTGTTCCAGTAAGTTGTAGGAGGAGTAGGCTCAAGAAATGGTATTTTAAAAATAGCATATTGAAAACAGTACAAAATTCACCTTTGTGTTACAGTGGAGCAAATAAAAGGAAAGGCACTGATTCAGAGTGCTATGATTACAAAACTGTAAGCCCTAACAAATTAATCAGCAAATTAGAAAGGCAGGTTTTTGATAAGGGGCGTAACCAGGTTTAGTGTTCTGGGGATGGGTGCATGCGCATAATTTTCCTGGGGTGTATCAAATGCGGCCTTTAATTTTTTCCCTGTTGAAATTTTTGGTCCACTGACGCCTTGAAAATCTGAAGGGTTCACCTCGCTTGGGTACCGGGGCACTTCATCAACATCCTCTCTCTCTCTTTCCCTCTTTCTCATTGGCTGCTCTTTTTCCTTGAGATGTAAACTTCTCGCGTAATTTAAAAATTTCCTGATTTTTGCCATAAATCAAAAAATTCCCGGTAATGTCAAAAAAATTTAAATATTTTTTTTTTCCAATTTCTGAGATCAAAAAGTTAATATCAAGGTAGAACTGCACCAAAAATAAAAATTTAAGTACCAATTTATTTTGGAGAGGGGGTCTTTTACCTTAAAATCGTGTAAGAAAATATGTTACTCGGAGCTTCACCGATGTTTCACTAAAATTTGACCTTGCCGTCGGTTTGGTTCAAATTTTGGAATTTCAGGAAATGGGACAACTCCTCTGTTAACATCTCTGTTTTTCTCTCTGTTTCCATTTTCCCCATTCTGGCGTTCCTTTAACTTTTCCACTTTCCCACATTGAGCTGAATTTTGCCTCATACCCATGGGTGGGGGCTGGGGAATGTGCTACCTAAACACCACCTGTTATGCTAATGCTACTGTTTAAAATATGGTCTTTTTCTAAAATGGCTGTTTCTAACCTAATCAATCTATAGGTTCATGACCTAAAATGTTTCACCTCACATTTCTTAGCAGAAGGCATCATAAACGCTATGAAGTACAGAGTCTGTAATCACAAGGACTGAATTGTTACTACATAATTTCCCCAAGTAGACGAGGATGAATTATTTATTAACCATATGGATGTAATACCTATAGGTAATATCTATCTCCCCTTCACCCCAACCCAGCTGTTAGCTCATTGGTCAGAGTGCCTTGCTAGTATACAGAGGTAGTTTGTTCAATCCGCCCAAGGAGCATTTTTTTTTAATTATTTCACTCAACCTTGCGTGTGCTGGCAATCTCCAGGGAAAGCTTAATAATAATTTGTGATGGGTGTTTGGTAAATTGGATTTACTTTGAGTAACTCTGACTCTGTGGTTTTAGTGTGAACAAGATATCTACCATCAGGCTTGCATAGGTTTCAAGTTGTCAAGAAATGGCAAACTAATTTGCGACTGATTTTCTTAGGGACCTGAAAGGAGTGATTGTATCATTAGATGATCAGGGACACCTTTCCAGCTCCTACCTCGGTACAGACCCCATCCCATGTTTGTAGCGGCCCTCAACGGCAGATGCCAGAGAAATCAACTATGATGACCAAGATGGCCGAGATGAAGAATGAACAGAATCTCAAAGATCAGTTGAATAAAGCCTGGTAAGGACGAGGGGGTAGAAGGAGAGAGAATGGTAGGAAAATACAGGACGGCAGAGGATAGAACGGGGGAAATTGGGGCGTATTCATGATTGCCGAAAATTCTGGTAAAGTTAAAGTTAGTTAATTGATCATTTTGGATTGTCAAGTTAGGCATTTTTTTTATGGTTTAGCATTAGGGTTTTGGGCTAGGATTGGACTTGGTAAACCTAGATAAGTTAAAGGGTTTTGGATAAGCTAGTCAAATATTTAAGCCTAAGAATAAGGATCTAGGCTGAGGTTAAGGTGAGGATGAGGTGAAGGGTTAAGCAACTATAGCATAAGGGCTCAGGGCCTTCTGGTATTTTCAGTTTGCCAACTAGTGGTAGGTCTTAGAAATGATGAAATGGGCATTTTGTGATCAACAACTTCATTTGCTTTGACTTTTAAAAATATTAAGATTTTTATATCATCTGAATGTCGGCATAAGTATGGTATGTGTGCCTACTTGCATGCAAATTAGTAAGAAGTTTGCAATTTGTCGGACAAGAAATTACAAATTAATAGCTTCTGGGGGCCCTTTGATATAAATGTTTAGTATGAAACTACAGTGCACCACCAGAATAAATTGGCTTTTGGCAGAAATTTTTCAACATTATCTTTAAAATATTTATAAAAAACACAGGTGCTATCTTTATTCACCATAAAGAAACATGACCTTTGGTAAAATAACACTAGGGAAGGCCAAGGTCATAATGCAACAATAGATTAAATATACTATTGTAGCTATAGAGCATTTTCACAAACTTGTGGCAAAAGAATGGGGTAATATTCCACCTTACAATGAACAGGGTTATAAACTCTTTAAACTTAAGGAGTAAATTTTAGCAGATCCAACAAGTTCATGCAAATAAGGTCCTGAAACAGAGTTGTAGTGACAAAGTTGATTGAAAATTTCCCATTAAAGAATTTAATAATAAGATGATAATAATAAATATCATCTGCAATTCCTTCTCTATGATTTCAGATTTCATGCCAAAGGCATCTAAAGGGCAGGATGATGAATTGGAAAGTACGCATTCTGTACCAAACAACTTAGACAGCACTTCCGTAGACAATCATTTGAATTGGAAAACTTACTACTTAGTGAGTGTGTAGCTTCTATTAAAAAAACAAAAAAACTATGGTGTCTTAATTGCGTTACTTGCAGAAATACAATACTTGTTTTATTGCAAATATTTCTCCCTTTCATCTCTTTACAGAATTTAGAAATAATATGCCATTTCTTTTGTTCCTTATTGGCATGTCTGGAAAGAATCTGATTTTGCAATATGATAAGCCTGATTTCACACAAAGATACAATATTTCCTGCTATTTCCTATGTTTTTTATTATATTGGAAAAACAAATTTTGTTTCAAATGCAAAAAATTTCAATCAAGGAGCTTTCTGATTCCCCCCATTTTTTTCAGGACACTTGAAAGTGTGGTTCATCATGTTAAGCGTGCACGTAGCCAGGCGGGTGTGGACGGAGCGTGTGTACCCTGGGTGTCTAAAAAAAAGAAAACAAGAAGGCATTGAATAAGGCTCACATGGCAAAAAAATGCATTTTTTCCCAGGATTTTGCCTTCTGGACCCCAACCTTGGCTCGTCCCCTGGACCCATTTGGGGCCTTAAGTCCCCCCCCCCCCCAATCTGATGTGTTGCTTTGGAGGGAAAATTGGCATATATAGTAATATGTCCAAGAAATTATGAGCCAGAATATACTTGTATCACTTTTAGTTTTTGTAAAGTCAGGGTTCCTATAATATAAATTGTGCCAATTTAAAAGATTTAGAAAAAAAGTGTTATATTTCCAGGTGTAGACAAATTGAAAGGGAAAGTGTGGATTTAATCATGACACATTGTTTACAATGTTCAGGTAGTGTTGCATTTATAAATTTGTTCCAGGCTTTTAAAATATTTGTGAATATTGCAGAAGATTTAAGTAAAAAATTCTTGATACAAGCTAGGCCCGGGGATATTTCAGAAAATTGGAATAAAATGCCTTAATTCTAAAACTGTGAAAAAATGTGGTTTTGTGACATATGACATACTGAAACTTTTATAAATCTGTTAAAAAAACAATATTAATTATGCTTAGGAGTTCAAAATAGATTCTGGAAATTCATATAAATTATTTTAGCTGAAAAAAATAACTTATAATGGGGAGGGGGAGCAAACCAAACCTTGGAAATCCAATTTGTATATCAGGAAAATAGATGTCAACCTCACAATGCATTGTGAGAGTCTGGGTCACAACACCATAACCTGGGTAATACGAAAACATGCTCACTTGTGTAGTATAATCGATTAAGGCCTATAGGCCGGTATTCGCAAAAGCGGGTTAACTTTAACCCAGGGTTAAACAGGGTTTAACCCACGATCATGGGTTAAATTTATGTTATCCTCTATGGGATATTTAACCCAGGGTTAAAATTAACACTGGGTTAAAGTTAACCAGCTTTTGTGAATACCGGCCTTAGATTTCAGGTTTATGTGGGTGCAGATGCATAAGAGGACAATTGCCGAACGTTCCCATCTTGTTCTTGCTTGTGTGGATGGAACGTTAGGCATTATGTTCTCATGCATGATACCTGAAATCTAAAGGCGTTAGTATAGCTGTGTACAAGTGAATGCACAGCTGTATACCAATTCTCAGAGGTCCTTAATCCTTTCCTTTCAGATGTTGTAATTGTAAGCTCTGTTCAAAGGTTTTTTAAGATTTTCTTACACCTTCCAAATGGCACCGGTGTAAATAATACGCTGAAATGTTAGGTCCAAAAATAGGGCCGCTTGGAGAAAACACTGGTGGCACCCAATATTGTGAATATGACATATTAAAGGTATGACCCCCCTATTTTTTGGGGGCAGGCGGTTTATATCCATGCATGAGGTGGCATTTGTACGTGGAATTCTTTTTGTTCAAGGGGGGAATATCAAACAAAATAATTTCATGTTTTGTATTCAAATAGACGCATCACATATGGGCAGATACTGAACAGGGTTGAAGACTTCCAGAAATTTCCAGAATTCAGAATTGGGGTCTAATTAAAAAAAAATTGTGAAAAGTAATTTTTTTTTTTACATTTGAACCTTGGATTCAGCATAAAAAAGCATTAATTCACATGTTTTTGTAGGAGGGATATGCCCCTTTACTCCTTCTGTAGCATTTTGTGTGGCCATTCCCCCTAAAATTCATGTGTCACGTACAAGCGTTTGGCTACTGGGACGAAGGGCCAGATCAATTTTCCGGAATGTCTGATATGCCCATTTTTTTTTATATCCTTGATATAAAAATTTCACTAGTTTTTGTGTTGTAACCATATAATAGACTTAGCATTATTAGGCATTCTGCTGAAGTGCTGAATCTTCATGTTTAGCTGTCATTGTATATAATGCACAACTTTTCAATCCTGAAGGTTTCAAGTATTTCACATCATCTATCATCCGTGTAGAGCACATGACTATCACAGCTTTCCTCTAACACATACCAACCATATAGTCATGCAGGATGGTGAAAGTATTGTGCATTTGGTGAAAAGTTACAAAATTGTGCACAGAGGTAGCTATTGAGGTGCTAACACAAATCTGGTTCTAGGCGGCCCCAATTAATTTCCTTTTCATATCGCCGCCATTTTCAAAATGGCCGCCCACTCCTATATAAAGGCATTAATTATTGCAAATTATGTGGGTTGTAACTTATTATCTAGGTCAGATAAGACTTGGTTAACTTCTAAATCATATTTCTGTTATTTCACCAAATTTTAGTTGAAATTCAAAATGGCGATCACACATTGGGGCCCTAAATTCAAGATGGCTGCCGCTCAAGGAAAAAAGCTGCTTATTTTGAGTGTACAGTGCAAACATGGGTTTTGTGTGATTTTCTTAAACTTTGGGCCCTCAACATATCCAAACCGACAATTTTATTGTTGTGTAAATGCCAATGTACATGATATCAAATGGCTGCCATATTCAAAATGGCTGCCAAATTAAAAATGGCAAGCTATGGAAGCTTGATATGTTAAAGGTAAGGATTGATTTAATGTGTCATGGTAAACGATAAGTTGAACAACAAATTCTAAACATAATTGGTGGTCTTGGTTGATGGTAAAATTTTACATTTTCTGTGTGTATCACATAACAATATGGCGGCCATGTGCAAAATGGCGGCCACTAAAATTAATACATGCCTTAAATGTACTGTTTTGTGTCAAGTTGTATCCTCACAGGTCCTATTGCCATATTCTACCAGGTAATCTTATGTGCTTGCTGGTGCTGTCAATGTGTTAGTTTCGACTGTTATCAGAGTTTCAAAATAGCTGCTATTAATTATGTGTACAATGGGCCAAAGACCAGAAAAAATGGGAGGTTGTGGTCATGTGAGGTAGTATGTTAAAAAATACCAAGTATTTTTGGTTTGTTTCATTCTGTCATCAAACTTCTTTGTTTGATGTTTTTTGCAATTTTGTTATTTCTGATAAACTTGTTAGAAACCTATTTCTATATTGTATGGATGATCCCTTCATAGGTTTAAGACCTAGCTAGCGGAGTATTGTTCTGTTCGTGGATGATGGGTATAAGCCGATACGAACATCTAACTATCTATCTCCATGCACACATGAAGAAGCGGGATGCAGCCAAATACTGCTTCATGCAAGGATACCAAAGGGTCATGCTGCGTACTATGGACACAGGGGGGGGGGGAAAAACGTTGTTGTGATTTTTTTTTTCGTAGCCTTGTTCAGCCAGTACAACCTCAAGAACGCTGGGGCTTTTTAAATAGATTTTTGGACCGGAAGGAATTGCAGATTCAACCAGCAATACTACTGCCCAGACCCTAGGACCAGAGATCTCTTTGTCTCTGCTGATGATTTCCACCTTCACCGGTTGCACAAAGGAAAAAAGAACACCGCATTGGAAGCAAGCAAAATCTTCACCTGATGTTGTAAAACTTTTGAACATTGAAAGATTTATTGACCTCAGGTACAACAGAACAAGGTCCATGGAAGTTCAATCCACCTACCTCAGATGCACTGTATCAACACTCAACAGAGAAGCATTACACAAGACATTATCGACCTGGGAACAAGCATTGCTGCGAGCTACAGATCCAGCTGCCCGGGGTCGGAAATTGCAGCTTCACAGTCATGTTTGGACAACTTGCCAAGGCATCAAAGCTACATACCAGTCAAAAACTGCGTGGGTCCTTTTCTGTGCATTGTTTGCTCCAACATTGGGCAGAATTCTGCAAGGTCCTTGTATGTGCCTTGTTTGCCAACCTTGGGCAGACCAAAGATTGTTCCATTTCTGTGGTGCTGTTTTACAATTACAGGTAGTATCCTGATATGCTTCCGGGTAGCCCACTTCTGCAAGGCAACCTTAGATTATCCGATTCTGGTTCTAAATTTGTTGAGACATCGCATTCAGCCCATGAGGATTCAGCTCCATGTTGGGTGATGCTATCAGTTCAATACCAATAGATGTACTTGGTTGATAGCAACTTCTTTCCACAAGCGACTCTCTTAAACTCCTTTGGACTGTTCAAGGGGTTAGACTTTGCTGAAGAAACTCTCTCTGGAACTTAAGGTGTTAGCAGCTGGTCTCTGTCCAGACATGGGTGTGTTCACATTAGATGTTTGGCACTTTCTACCCTCTTGCTCTCCTACACTACAACAGATGGTTTGGTGGAGCAGTTTCCTGCCTAGGAGTATAAGTCGTTCCGTTGACATATTGTGATAAGCCGGTAGGAGGCATTTATTGCTGGATCAAGCTGGGTCTTATATAGAGAGTGCGGTCCAAGGTCACCCCTATGTAGACAGAATTATCACAGTGCTCTCGGAGTCTTCCAGACCAGGTTAATTTAAGCTGACGTTTGGCTTCACAGTTGCGTAGTTGGAAAGTGTCTTGAATGGATTTTGCACACAGCCCTCTAACCAACTGAGCTAGCAAGACTGGGTTGGTAGAGGAGCAATAGATATCATCTATAGGTGTTAGGTTCAAATTAGGTGGATTCAATTAAGGTGTGCCTGGTTTTGATCCTTTTCTCTGACACTTCCTTTAGCAGTTGTTTTAACTGAGAAAGGATCGGCTTCAAAAATGGTGGAATACCCTTGATATCCTTTAGCACATTCCTTGGAAAGGCCTGGTATGTATTATGGAGTTTTGGAGCAACAATCGTCACGTTCTGTAGTTAAAGTGCCGCTTAAAAGGCACTTTGTTTGGTCTTACTGACTGCAGCATTGACTTAGAGTTAGTGGAACAGTTAGTGGAATCAAATAGGGTATGTTATTTTTAATAGAAAAAAAAAACATATTCAAGTAGCACGGAGGAATTATACAGGCATGTAAGTGACACTTCTAAAAGTAGTGGCCATTCGAGGTTTGGCAGCCATCTTGGCCAAATTATAATGGAAAGAAGCAATTTAACAACAGACCTTAATTGGTTTCCTCTTAAGTTGATGTGAATTCCTTCCTTGAGGGAGTTATATCAAGATCAAGATTAAGAAAAAATTCATTTCTTGATAATCAAAGGATAAGCTTAAGTGACAAATTAGCCGCCATTTTGGATTTTCGCCGCCATTTGGGATTAAAGTCTTAAAGTCTTATTTGGTTGTATTCTTAAGGTGATGTGAATTCTATCTTTAATGCACATTGTTCAATAACAACCTCAGGGAATCATAACAAGATCAAGAAACACATTCATTTCTTGATAATCAAATGATATTCCGCCATTTTAGATTTTCTGCCATTTTGGATCAATTTTGCTAATGTAAACAATGAAATTATCAGTGGAGTGTCAATCAGGGTATTTCTGTTCTAAAATGACACGAAACACAATCAAATTGAGTAATTGGATCATATTATAAACGTAGAAAGCACGTAAAACATGACATTTTAACAGTGGCGGCCATTTTGAATTTGGCGGCACTCTTGGAAGGAAATTAATTTCGCGTTCGCGCCCCTAGACCAGATTTATTCAGCATATCAAGAGCTACATCTGTGCCAAATTTGGTACTTTTCACCCAAAATGCACAATAGGTTTGATATCTTGCACCATTCTGCATGACTCAGACCCATGGGTGTGTGCTTGTCACATTGCACCAAAACGGACATTTGACTCGAGGGCCTGTCAATTATAATAAGATCATAATACACAGGCTTTTATAAAGTGCCTTATCTACAAGATACAGCACTTTTTCAAATGTATTATTATTATTACTTTGCCATCAGGCAGTGATTGCAATCATTTTGGCTTCATCACTTGTAGAACAAGTGTTTTTACTGAACTAAGCCACTTCAGAGAGCTGACTCACGTCAGCTAATATACCCCCTCCAGAATGGCTGTTATACATTTTGTGTCGTCTACAAGAATTGCAGAAGGCACATAGGGATTACTCTGGTCGTATGTCTGTGTGTGTGTGTGTGTGTGTATCTGTGTGTGTGTCTGTGGTCAAAATGTTAACCCTTAATATATTACATGCCATATGAGTTCCGTAAGGGCTACGATGATGTAACTTGGTGGAAATGAGGGGTAGGGGGGGTGACTTGTTGGTACCTCATGTGACCTTGGTGACCTCATGTGACCTTTGCCCGGTCAAATTGTTAACCCTTTCCCGCAAGGCTTGTGCACTAGTTACCTAGGCTGGAGTTCCGTAAGGCATATAATGATGTAACTTGGTGGAAGGAAGCGGGTTACAGAGTTCTCGACCTGATTAGATGTTGGGTATATTTCGGGCAAATTACATATGCAAATGAGCTAATTAATATGCAAAAATCAGCGTAATTGCTCTATTTTTGAAATGGTACATCGGATATGCAAAATTCCTTCACTGCACAAAAACGACATCATGTGACCCCTTGTGACTCCATGTGACATTTGTGACCCCATGTGACCTTTGTGACCCCATGTGACCTTTGTGACCCCATGTGACCTTTGTTACCTTGTGTGACCTTTGTGACCCTGTGTGACCTTTGTGACCCCATGTGACCTTTGTGACCCCATGTGACTTTGTGACCCCATGTGACCTTTGTGACCCCATGTGACCTTTGGCCCATTCACAAACCGCTACGGCAGGTGACACTAGCGGTTCAACGACCGCGATGTATTTTTGTATATGTCATATAGCATTAGGAACCCATGTTATTAATGCCCCTGTGTACCTCCACACCACCCGACCCCTGGTGGTACCAATATAGCTATTTTAGCTGGTCTGGCTCACACATTAAATGGGGTGGCCTGTGAACCTTGGCCTGCTACCTTTAAGAGATATGATATGCTCCTTGACATCGTACATCTTGTAATAGAATCGTGGCTTTGTCATTATGAACTTCACCAAGGCACTATTTTGTTCAATTTGAAATAACTGAAATTGATGTCATGCACCAGTTTGACCAACCACACACTGTGCAGTCCTTTTTTAACAAGGTGATTGCTGTGATGTTAAAGCAGAAAAATATACTGTGGAAATTGTTGAGTTACTAAAATAACTTTTTCTTCAGCACTCATTTGTTGCCACTAAAACTAATCACAAAATGTGTGATAAATATTCCCCTAGTGGCTTCGATGCAAGTTATTGTAAAGGGAAAGGGATCAGATCCGAGATGTGAGGAGTTGCCCTCAGAATCATCCGATTTTAAGGACATCAGATTTTCTATACATCAAAATTACTCTAAGTCATGCATGACATATTGTGTCATTTACACAGCTGTTTGATAGTCTAATTTATTATGACAAACCCGGAACAAAACAAAATATCGAGGGCGACACACTTTTGGCAACTAATTTGGCTGATTTATACCACTGACTTCATCCTGTGTAAATTTTACGAAATATCATTGCGGACAAATATGATTTTTCTTAAATAACTAGTTTAACACGTCTCTCTTTGGAGACTGAGCATATAGAGGGTGCTATAACATACAAATCATGACCTTTGTAGGCCTATATGGCAAGATTCCCGCAATGGATTTTTCTGATTTTTTGAGAGATAATAGCTCTTTCATGTCCTTACCTATATCAGTTGTCAAAATTGTGTCGCTGCTGCTTAAAATTGCTCTAAAAATAAAAGAGACGATTTGCATGGGGTCAACAGCTGTGTTTAGCGGAGCCATAGTTGTGATAGAATGTGTGAGTGCAATGCATGAATTGCAGAAAGAAATATATGGGTATGCCCAGATGATGCATTGAAGTAAGTTCCCTTGGGGTTCGTAGCAGTATTTTGGTGAACAATTGCTGGTGGAAGGGGAGTGTTCTGAATTTGAATAGAAAAATGGCATTCTGTTTAATGTTTTATAAATACAAAATCCAGTGTTTTTTATGTGATGCTGTTGGACTAAAAAAATCATGTGAAATTATTATTTTGGAGGGTATGGGCTAATTTATTATGATGTTTGCTTTTTATAAAGGGGACTTATTTTGAATGATGCCTTTCCTCTGATGGCAGCGGCAGATCCAGAATCCTCAGAGTGGGGGTGCAAGAAAGAGTTAAAGGAATTTATTGCCACAAATCTATCAGCACATATATAATGAAATATCCCCAATTAAGACACATCAGATGGTTTTCATGGTCATTAGAGTATTTCTTGTGAAAAAAAAAGATTTATTCTGACTAATGTACACGACTGTACAGCAATCGTGGAAGCTGCCATCTTTATTCCTGTGCAATACTTACGATGCCACATGCAATACCGAAACAGAAGCCGGCAGAAATATATCATGTGACTTCAGCCAGTCTGCCACAAGCCTCATCCTTGAGACTTCCAGTGAGCACACAAAGGATATGAGTGAAGTTTGCAGTTTGTGGCACAATGATAGCGTAAATAATAAACATGGCGGCTTCCTTAAATCATTACTGCTGATTGATTTTTGGGCCGAATATTGGCGTAAAACGAAGTGCAAATATGGATGAGCCGTTCACAACCGTAATGCGAATATATTAGTGGATAAGCTGTCTCTAATTGGCATTTCGATTAATAATGCGAATATCCACTTCAAAAGAGTTATGAGAACTAGTATATTAAATGTGTTGGTTGATAAAACATAACTCTGCTTCATACACCTTCTTTGACGATCCTGGGTCCTCCACTGTACAATAGTAGAATGTGCTAGTAATTGCAGATGTTTGCATTGCTTTTCACCTTGTACGTCTTAGTGTGCACCAGTCAAGGAAAAGGAGCTGAAATCAGATGAAGGGGTAACACCGCTTGCACTAATGCACTTTGAATTTCTTTTATAATGCACTTTGAATTTCTTTTATAATGCACTTTGAATTTCTTTTATAATGCACTTTGAATTTCTTTTATAATGCACTTTGAATTTCTTTTATAATGCACTTTGAATTTCTTTTATAATGCACTTTGAATTTCTTTTATAATGCACTTTGAATTTCTTTTATAATGCACTTTGAATTTCTTTTATAGAGTAAAAAAATTGTGTTTCCTGTAAGCCACATGCATTTTTAACAGCATTGTGACTTTTAATTTAAAAAATTCAGTAAATTGGAAATTTTTAGACAAAGATGCCTCAGAAATAGAAAATTTCAGTTTTCAATACAGGTGGTCTTAAATCAATACTTTTTTGTTTTTGACAAAGATGTCTCAAAAGGAAAATTTTCATTTTTTAATACAGGTGGTCTTAAATCAATACTTTTATTTTACAAACTATAATTAGTAATTACACAAAAAGCATGGTTTGCACGTGATTTGACTTACCATTTGGTGTGATTTGAGGCATTTCTGGAGAAAATCCTTTAAAAAAAAATAAAGATATATATTTTCATTTTGTTTGGGGGCTTTCTACTCAAAACAAACTTGATTCCCCCCCCTTTTTGTGCCTAATATTGCTTTTTCATATTTAGTAGGTTTTTTATACCAAATACCATATTGTCTGTAATAAACATCCCAGGGGTATGAAATTTTTCAAAAAAGGGGGCTTTTATTATAGGTCATTTGTTCAGTTGTATTTCCATTGCAAACCATAGCCAGAACCGTCTGGAATACCCCGGTGCTCTCACACAAAAAGGATCAATTTTTGAACAAGCTCATCAACATAACAATTGCTGCATGTAAATAGTATAGTATACATGCCTGCTATAGTTGGGGACAGAATAAGGCGACCAATTGCACGTCTGATGTAATTTGACGTTGCAGAACAAATGTCGGCCATGAAGAATAATCTGTGAACATTTAAAGCTTATTGAAACAGAAAGTTTACTTAACGTGAATTATTGTGTCCGTGCGTCGAAAAACCAACTAAAATAGGGCATGTTTTGACATATTAAATCATATTTTGTTCGAAAAATGCCCCACCCATACTACACATTCAAACCAATCACAGTCCGCTCTGCGTTGATTGACAAACCTTGAGATACGTGCAATTGGTCGGCTAATTCTTTCCCTGACTTTAAAATGGGCTATTTTAACACACTTTTTACATGGAGAGATGTACAAAAATCTACACTTGTCAAAAGTACCTACACAAATTGAAGGGTGTTTATTAGAGGGGAGTGTTTATTACAGGCAATAGCGGTAATCTTATCCAACTTTGACGACGAAACTCAAATGTTGTTTTGAAGTGTTCAAAAATTTTATTTTGAAGTTGAATGGTCTCTTTGATTAATACGCGTCATGTGACCGTGTATAAACAAGCGTTTATGCATGGCTGCCGTGATGAATGCCGAAAGTGGTAAAAAAATCACACAATTTCAAGCCGAAACTGATATTTAATGATTTAATTTTGTAAGTAATAGTTAGCAGAAAGTATGGTAAACATGAACAAAGCCCTCGGGCATAAACAAGCATTCATACCCAAAATACTATGAATGAACCCCTAATTCATAATGTTATATGATATTGAACTGTGCTCCCTTAAAAGTGTTACTGAACTATTCCACTATTGATGCTCAAGTTCTTATGAATATGGTATTGCTTTTAACAAGTGAACTAATGCTCATACTTCTGTTTCACTGTCTTGTATGTGTACCTATACAGAGGAAGTCTCTGGACCCTTATTTCAAAGCAAATCACTTTAATAGGCAATAGAGTCTTAAGACTTAACAATTAAGAATTTTTAAATTTTAGTTGTTTTTCTTACTAATATTTATTGTTAAAAAGTGAATTTATGCTAAACCCAGTTTCATTGTCTCTTAATATTTTCTTAAATGTATCAGTATACTACAGAGGGGGTAAAAAATGAATATTATTTTTTTAAATATATGAATATTCATAAAATCTGATTCCATATAATTTTGTTTCAAAACCTGTCTAAAATCATGAAAATATTTATACAAATCAGACACTTTCCGCCCAAGTTATGAAGGAAAGGAAGGGTAGGGACATAAAAAGGAGCAGGAAAGGAAGGGAAGAAAAGGAAGGGAAGGGGAAGGGCAGGGGACAAGGTAGGATAATTAAGGAGCAAAAACTGTGACCTGTAAAGGGTCCTTATAGGTTGTACAATATCTTAAAGTTTGTACCAGCACTGATGGGGTAGGGAGCAGGGGGAAATCCCATGACACAACCACTGTTTTTCAGTGAAATGTCTGATTGCTATCATACTTGCTGTTCTTATAGACTGAAGCAAGGTAGACATCATCTACCCCATGACCAAGACATATCATACTAATCTACTTTTATTCACCTGGCCTGTCTGGAACTGCTGCTGTCTCCATTTTTTAATGCTCTTCCGGATTGGTTCTTCAGTTTTGATAGTTTATAAAATAACAAGAGATTGGTAATGTTTTTCTTTGATGCTGTTGTTATTTCATTAGATGGCCACTGAGACTGAAGTTGAAGATGAAGACTCAATTCCCTCCATTACTGTCAGGGTAAGATTGAGAGGCAAAATCTGTAGGCAGTAATAGAAGATTTCTTCATAAGATTGATTGAAATACTAAGAAATGTTTATAGATTTAATATGTTATTTATAAAAAAATAATAGAGAAATCGGGAGAAAACCAACATTTGCGCACGCACAAACACACACCTGCACACACACACACACACACATGCATGCTTGCTTGCACACACACACACACACCCACACACACATGCACACATAATACACAAATGACCATTATATGTTTGTTACAGTTATGAAAATAGTCTTGGTTAAATTGCATCAAATCCTTGCAATTTGTGGCGAGAAATGGGTGCATAGTTGAGATGATAAAATGATCTGTACATAGAGGAAAGGAAGGAATCCACAAATGACCAACATTTATAACTGAAAGTCATAAATTAACATTTGAATTGTATTTGTTCATATACTTACAGGGGCATTTCCCATAATTTAACCTTTAAAAAGTTGAGATCTTTATATTAGCTGGCCTAAGTGGTATATGCATTTCTAATTCTAATCTTGAGTGTGTGCAGATCTCCTTACCCCCCCCCCCCCAAAAAAATCATAATTTTATAATTTTCTCAATAAACAGACAAATTATAGCACAATAGGCTGTGGGACATTGTGCTACAAATAATTTAAAACACAAAAACACAATCAAAATCAATTGAAATTTCAGAAGTAAGATTCTTTTGAGGCTATCTGTTGAAAATAGCAAAAAATGGAAGTGTTATAATCTTGAAAACTCTACCTTTAATATTCCATTTGGTCACACAGGTAAACCTGAAGAGCAAGTCATGTCTTCAGGATGTCCGTTTGCTGATTAGCTGTGCTTATCCTCTTGCCGCAAACCAGAGCAACTATTCATTCCCGTACTTAGGTAAGTTCAGAGATGTTCAAAAGTTTAAACCTTTTAATACTAGTACATAACACTTAAAGACACTATCAGTGATTTGCTAAATCAGAAAATCAAAAAAATCAGATTTTTGCATGTATATAACAAGTACAGGTATCCTAACATACCCTGCAAATGATATGACCAGAAGCAACCTAATAAGGACAGAATCGGAAATTTTAGTCATTACTGTCCGTTCGGACACTTACTACAACACGTAATTGAATGGGGAATCGTATCATGGAACACTGCCTTTTTCTTCCTTTTCTGTCAATTCTACAGGTGGAAAAGGTAACTTATGAGAATTCTACAGACTTATCCTTCACTTTGAAGCTATTCCTGCAAATTTCAAATATTTTTCAATCACTGATAGTGTCTTTGAGGACAGTGTCAACCCTGAGTTTTTGCGTATCTATTTTGGTTTGTAACTTTGTAAATATTTGATATTGTATGTAAAAGTATACATTTCTAGAAAGAAAATTGGATGATGAACCTGATGGTGGCATCAGATTAATGTAAAACTTTCTTTATTTTGAGAGAAATACTAAAAAAACATGATTTTGCCCCAAATTTTTCAGACAGCATAACAAAAACAATTTGAATTTTCATGATTTCTTATGTTATTTTTTAGAAACAAGACAAATTTGGCTAGGGACGTTTTTTTTTTTTCATTTTCTTAAAGGTGCTTGTTCCGATTTCTGTCTAACGTGTTCTCTACTTGATATGAGAGCCTGACACTTGTACACACTGACTATCAAGTACAGTGGGAAACAAACTTGCGGTTTTTATGCTAGACGCGATAATGCATAGTGCAACGCCCTATTCACTACTGTGCTAATATTGATGGTTAACCATTAAAACAGTAGTTTTTTATCTGTATCTTGAGAAAGAAATCGATTTGAAAGCTGAAATTTCAGGAAGACAATGAGAAAAATACGGCCTTTCATCTGATATCAAAATTTGTACTACTTCCGGGTAAATCAGGGTGGGGTCCCAAAGACGATCGGAACAAGCACCTTTAAAATAGAGCTTACTTTTTGAAATATAAGGGAAAATGTCTAAAAAGTGTGATTTTTACCTTTCTTTTCCAAATTTTGAGTATATATTGGAGAATATCTTTAGTTAGAAATCGAAAAATGAAAAATTGAGAAAACTGTCCCTAGAGAAGACCGACTGCTATTGTAGGAAAGTTAAACCTTACCTTTTACTTCGGTATTTTTGGAATTATCTTGTCTGAAAATTTGCCAAATTTTGCGAAAATTGAACATTGAGAAAATCTGTGTTTTAGTAAAAAAAGGAACTTTTCACGCCATTTTCAAGCGGTCTCTTTCTCAAATAACTTTATCTTTGAACTTCAAAATTGACTATGTTGTGCAAGTGATGGAAATACATTTTTATGCACTATTGAATCAAACATCCTTTGTCTCTAACTCCAGAAATCAGAAGAAATTGAAATTTCATCTGGTCTAAATTAGCGCTTTGTTTACATTTTCAAATATTATTTTTCGTTTTCCAAGATGCGTTCGTGCAAAAGTACATTAAAACACGTGCACGCTTCATTACGCAGTAAAAATTCACAGCGCGACGCGATGCTGCGCCTTGCGACTGACGGCGTAAAATGTGCTTAAATTCCCGCCGTTAAGACCATGCGGTTTTTGTGACTTTAAATGGTCAAATAGTTGTTTTAAATCGGCAAAAAAATACAGCTCAGGATTGTCTGCAGTGGATAACCTTTGTTGGTAACGATAGAACACATGTTGATGTTTAAAATGGTGCAAAAATCCGAAATTCGTGTGAAAACAAAAGCACTATAGGTTGACACTACCCTTAAGTTAGTGGCTTTTGAGATGGGTTCCCAAATGGCTGGGTCAAGTGGAAAGTAGTTCAAAAGTAACTCTCCTAAAGCTAGGTCTAACAAACCAGTAAGCAGTTTAGGATGGGGTAAATGGCTTGATTATTTTTGCAATCTAGTAAAAAAAGTTAATGCCATCCAAGAACATCTTGATGTGGAAGAGCGTGGCCTAGTGGTTATGGTCCTTGCCTGTGGCGCAAATTTCCCTGGTTCGGTTGGGGATACTTGTTGAGATTTATTCGGGTATTCCAACTCTGGATTTGATCTGTATACCAGCTATTAATTAAAATCAGAATACCGCTCTTCTCCATGGTTCACTTGGAATTGGGTAAATTAATCATGAAAGCATCCCGTCCTTCGGACGGAACGTCCCGTGTACAAAGTCACAACTGTACATGTACATTGCAGTCAATTTCGAATAAGAGTAGGTTGAAAACCCCTGACTTTTCCCAATCCACCTCCAGCCTCAATGCGGGTCATGTTAGGAGCGTCTGTATCATGGATAATCTGATACACACGCCCCGGATCAGCTTACACAGCTCAACTAATCCTGACACCTAAAGCCATTTCCAACAACTTGCACGAACGAATGAATATCTGAACTGCTGGAGCAATTAAGCTCAAAATTTTGACTCAGATTTTTTGTTGGTTTGCCTTAATGTGAAGTAGAAAACATAATATCTAAAAAATCAGACCACTTACCATTAAAGGATGTTAATCATCATAGTCATATTTAATTGTTTTTCTAATTAAAAGGTGACAACAAAAATGATGTAGTTATCTCTTTCTCTTGGTATGAAAGAAATAATTTGTGTGTGTCACCCCTAAAGATAAAAAAGATTCTGAGTTGTTGTTTTCATTGTTGGTATATTGATAGTGATTGGGATTGTCAAAGCTCTATATTTGGTTGTTTTCTTGCAGACCCTTCAACTCCCACCCAGGTGCTGGTATCATTTTTCATGCAAGGCAACTCTTTACCAGGAGATCTCAACATCAAAGTCTCAGCAACATACTTAATGAAAAAGGTGAGAAAATAACAATATATGGTCACATGTCATAAATGGTATCATCAAAAGTATTACATGTAGAAAATAATGAAAAATGTTGTGCTGGCCAGACATTTTGGAGGCTTATATTATAAGTATGGCCAACTCAGTGAAGTAGGACCTTATATTCAGGTTGCGGTATAGAAATTTACAGGGTGGAACAAAAAAATTTAACATTTTTCTGTCAGAGTAAACTTCTCTGTCCTCCCTTTCGGGAAGATTGTAAATCAAAAAAGTATGATTTAGAAAAGCCATTCATCGGCCCTTCAATGAATTGGGAAGAAGATTTCAGACTACTTGCATTAGATATACAGGTGGTCAAAAAAAAATAGTGTGAACCCTTAAAATCTTGTGTCATTACTCAGGCTGGTTGTTAGTATAGGTGCATTTTGTACAGGGAAGGGTACCACTAAAGGGTGGGGGGAATGTGGAACAAGTCATTTATAATATGTGTAATATTTGTAGTCATTTTCCTTAAACATGTCTTTCATGTGGTGGGTGTTATTCAGGTTCAACGAGGGTGGTGCAAACTAAAACTCTCGCCTCCTGTTAACTGCTCGTCAAGCCATGCCTCCAGTGTGAAAATACAGCAACACACAAAATGACCATTGAAGCAATGAAAATGCAGTTAACCTCAATGATATATCCCTGGTAAGTCACATCAAGTGGAAATGCCAGGGTCAACAACTTGATGATATTTGCTATTAGGAACATGTACTATGTACAGGGTTGAATTTTGGGCTCTCATGCTTTGGAGTATTGCATGTAGCTGCAGGTGAGCACAAAAAAAGGGGTGGGAGAGTTGCTCACGCTGCTCCGAAATCTCGGAACGAAGTGGACTAACTTTTGACATTTTCGACCCAATTTTCCCCCTCCCAATGTTATCTCGGAGATCACAGATCGTACAGTTCCTTAAATTTGGTGGGTGGATGTAGATGGGGCTTGTGGCCAGAACAGTGTTTGCATTTCCAGGGGTGCTACTAATGCAAAACCAGGGCCGCTAGTATACAGAAGACAGATAGCAGAAACGAGTGCAATGTGGTTTTTGACACTGTGCTGCTATGCCTGGACCTTGCATGTATGACTAGAGTGAGAGGTGGGATTCTTTTTAGAGATAAGTAAAACCAAGCGATGTGAGCGCCTATTAAAGCGTTTAATCTTAAGCTTTTAAAAGATTTTTTAAAGCTTTTAAGCTTTGTTTTAAAAAACGCATTTACGTAAGCATTGAAATGTGCTTTGGATATTTTATTATCCCCCGGCTTGAAAAGCAGAGGTGGATATGGCGAGGGTGCGAATGTCTATTGTGTGTAGGTACGTATGTGTGTGTGTGTTCCGGTTGTTAGGTTTTGGTTAGTTTTTCGTTTTTGCGTCTTCTTCGAGTCCGATTTAAACCAGACTTGGGATTAAGGTGCCATAGGGGTCCGTCATATGGGGATGATGTCAAAGGTCATGGACAAGGTCAAAGGTCATCTGAGGTCATGCACATGTGGTTAGGCTTTCATTTTTCGGACACTTCTAATTTCTATGTTATTCTATAAGAACATTTATTGAATTTGTGATGCCCTGAACTGACAACTGTGCCAAATAACCAACTTGTTTATACTGCCATCATTGCCAGGGGGATCACGCAAATTTACTTGCTGTATTTTTATACAAAGTAAGATGTACTGTGATATTTATAAAAGCTGTGTGAAATCCTTTAAATTAAAAGTCGGTGTGCTTGGATCATGGGGGGAATCCATTAAACTTTATTAGCTGGAGAGAATATGTTAAGTTTAAATACAGTAATTTACTCAGGTTAGGTTGCCAAAATTAATATTGCAAGAGTGACACCAATACAAAAAATAAAAAGTTTTTTTTTTTAACACTTAAAAGTGTTTTCCTTAATATCATGTATTAGTTTTTAAGAATTTGCTTAACCTGCTCTGAGCTTTAATCTATCAGGAGTATCAATGGATAATCCAGCATACAAATCAGATCAAGGGACACTTGTATTCAGGACACTGATATAGATGCTTGCTTTAACCATCTTAATCAGATTATGATATGCTTACTTTCTTGTAGATCTCCCTTGGCCAAATGCTGGGGGTGCAGGCAATGAAATAGGACTAACAAGTTATTGAGTGACCAAAGGTCACAATATATGGCATTCAAAAACCTTCTCGTAAGTAGCTCTTTCACTTTCTTGAAATTTGCATGGTGAATCGTCTCTAACCCAAATTGTTTTTACATATTGTACAGACACAACCTTACAGAGAACCTTGTGGTGGGTCATAAGGGCGCAGAGGGTAGGAAGTGCATCTCCCTCTTACTTCTGAGAGAGAAATACACTGCGCTCCCGATAGCTACCCTCCGGCAACCTTGCTTTTGCACATCCCGACCACCGGGGGTACCCACCAACCAGGGAGCGAAGCCCGACCCCGAATAATCTCTACCCATCGACCAGGATCTGAAAGGACCGCCACTCGAGCTCTTTGACCTGTAGGAGCCACCTCTTCCCAATAACGCCCAATGGGGAAAACTCTCAACCCCATGGACAACCTTTAGGACCTTGCAGGCACTATAGTCGCCTACGTTTAAAAAACAATTCCTATAAAAAAATGCGTTTAGGCCATTTCATGGCTGTTGTGGACTCAGATGGAAAAGGCAACAGTTGAGTCCAAACAAGGACCTGTCTTAGGTCGGTGGTTTTGCGATGGCTTGGAAGGCCAGTTTCAGGCCATGTTTGATGGTTAAATTGCATTTAAGAACCTACCAGAACACATGTTTTTTAGCTTTACCAAGTAATTTGTACAGCAGTAACAGTTTTTCATATGAATAGAGAAATGATGTGTATAATTAAAGTAAATAATTTTTCATCTTTGACAGAGCGTATCAGATTCCAGTGCGACATCTTGAGGCATGTGAGTAGTCATGAGGGAGTTCATAGAACGTGTTTGTGTATACCAACGAAATGTTGGCGTCAAGGACTTTGAAGTTTCATTCAGTGGTCAGCGACCATTACAAGAATACTTTGAAAAACTTATTGACACACAGGTTGAGGTAGGACAGGCCTTGTTTATCAGCTGGGCACAGGTCGATTTTATCCTATAGTCCCCAACTTTTTGGCACATGGTGGAATAGAAAAAATGGGATTCAAGGACAGGTATTCAGTGAGAGACTACATCAAAAAATCCCCACAAAGAAAAAATTCAGTTAGATTCTCATAAACTGCCAAAAGTTTCACACAACCTGAATAGAGGAGCATCAAAAGACACACCCACTCCAGTATGAGAATCTAAATAGGCTCTCATAGCCTCCCAAAATTTTACTGGACACAGGCGCCGGTTCTTTACCCTACTATGACACCCCGATCTTAGTGAAAGGTAGAATACTTCGAACAAGCAGAACAAAATAGAAATTGGTGTAATCAGAATTTGTAATAAATTACAGGCGGTGGCGGCCAAGTCTCTTATTATAGAACTCACCAAAAGGTCAAAAGAACTACAGCAGTACGGAGTGCAAACCACACAACCAATTGGGTGCTTTGATGTGGGTCGGTCATGGGTGTTTCCATGACCCACATACGACCTCGTCCTAGTCATTATTCATACAAAAAAATCAGAAAAAACCCTTCCAGTGGAGTTGATTCTTCATCTCAACGGTTGGAATAAGAAAATATTAAAAAAACCAAAAAACATTAAAAAATTCAGAATTTTTCGTCAATATTTCGCTTTTACGGGTTGAAACCAATGGCGACGTCTGAAATTGTGATTTCTTGGCCGCCCTCCCCTGGTAATATTTCCTTCAATCTTTGGTCCTGAAAAGCGGTCCTGGTTCTCTGGAAATTTCATGACCAGGAGCCGCTTTTTTTCAGATTTTTGGCTACTGGTCTATGTTGGCTTAATAAAAAGCCTGAGGTGAGATTACTCCTGGATAAACAGGGTTTTAAGTGGTGTAGAAATTTGATTTTTTGTGAAAGTTGGGAGGAATTCTGAGGTAATGGGAAAGAAATTAAATGAGCAAGCAAGGAGAAAAAACCACTGATTTTAATTTTTTGCCCATTCTGCAATAAAAGGCTTTCACAACCACTGAGTATGTGATCGGTCGACTTTGTGATTGATCACGTTTTGATCGAGATCTCAATCACTTGAGTCAAGTACATGTAAAGCATGGTTTAAACTTTGTTAATCCAGTTCAATATTTTATTATCCTTCTTGAACTTGACACAGTTAAGAATAAATGGTGAGAGATACAAGAGTCTCCTAGATCAGCGGGCCAAACAGTTCCGTGCAATTTAAGAGACGACTACTGACAAGATTCAAGGACAAGACACCAGCACCACTAGCTAATCTAGATACACTGTTAGATGGAACGTATAGACAAGTAAGTTTATGGAGCAAGACACCAAAACCTTTTCCAATCAAGATCGGAAAAAGTTTGGAAGTTAGGTCTTTTGCTCCAGGTGCGTGTGCAACATAACATTTAAAACATGGGAAACTTCAAAATCATAGCAGGCCTAACCATAGCTAGGGCCCCCCCCCCATACGGGCTACTGGTATAATCGTGCTGGCTTCTAGGAACACTGTAAACTTAATTGTTTTGCCATTATCGTGCCTCGCTAAACCCACAGATGCAGCACTTTTTAAACAGTTTCTTAAGTGAGTGTCTGCTGGCACGATGATGACCCAAAATTATAAAACAGGTCATCATAACAAATTGGTGCCCAATGGTGTTCTTGTGCCAGCTGTTTGGTATGTCTTTATAACAATATGATGAACATTTGAAACCAACAAAATACTAAATTAAAGACACTATCAGTGATTCATCCGGATGAGACAAAATATTTTAATTTGCAGAAATAGCTTAAAAGTGAAGGATATATCTGTATAATCCTCATAAGTTACTTTTTACAACTAAAGAATCGACAGAAAAGGAAGAAAACGGCAGTGTTCAAAGATATGACTCTCCATTCAATTACGTGTTGTAGGAGGTGTCCGTTCGGACACTAATGACTAAAATATCCGATTTTGTACTTATTAGCTTGCTTTTGGCTTTATCATTTGCAGGGTATGTTAGGGTACCTGTACTTGTTACAGACATGCAAAAATCTGATTTTTGATGATTTTTTTCAATTTTCTGATTTAGCAAATCACTGATAGTGCCTTTAATAAAATGTATTTGGAAAACTTTGATAAGGCTTAATGTAACACTTTTCTGCCAGCTGTTTTTTCTGAAGCTCACTGGTTAGAGCATTGTGCATGTCATACAAAGGTTACTGGCTCAAATCCACTGGGTGCATAGGGTTTGGAGGGGGTTATTTGTTTTCTTCTTTTGGTGGTTACCAAGGTTGGAGAATGCAAACATCAATTGGGAGACTTGTATAGGTGATACTGATTATTTCATATTATATAACACCTAAGTAGATCCTTGTCATTTGATTGGAGGATTATCGGTCACATGTCATTATGTCACACACTGTGCATTTTTGTTCCATTTGGCATGCATTTTTGTTCCATACGTTTCATTCTATTGCACGCCTTGTGCATCTTTACTTTGCCGCGGCTATGATGCTATTATGATCAGTGGTGCAGCAGCGAGTTTCGGAACCTGTGGTCTTTGTGTGAGTAAACAATGGAGCACGATCTTGTTGTTTCTGCCAGCAAAGTATGTTTTCAGCAGGATCTACTTGGAATTTCCTGGCCATGGAGGTTTCTTCAGACCAAGTTTAATGCAGTGATTATAGCAAGTATTAGGAGAAGGTAAATGTAAGTCAACATTTAGGCCTAGCCCTTCAGAGCTAGGCCCTGAGTCCATAGGAGCTTGCTACTTGGCTAGCCTAGGCTAGGCTAGGCTTGGCTTAGCGTAATCAAGCAAGTCTGACTGAGCTTAAAATTACAAGGATCTGCTTATCTGTTATTTAAAACAAATTATGAATGTTCTTCATTTGTTCAGTGGAAAGAATATTTTCATTTGTTGAAAGATTTTACCTTTCAACTCATGAAAATATTCTTACCATTGCACTCATAAACATTCATTATTGTATACTACAAGGTGGAAAGAGTATAGATTGGAAAATATAGAAAAGTGAGTGAAGCAAGGAGTTCCAACTTAAGCATAGCTGGTATAGGCTGTATTTTTTGCATACTGAATTTTTTCAGGTTTAGGGGAATTTACACTAGTTGTTTATTAAATATAAACTAAGTCAAGTAAAATGTAACTTTATTGCATGCATATATTTTGCATGTTATTTTCAAATTTCCATAATAGAACATTTTTAAACATGCATCTTCCACTTTTCTGCCTTAGATTTTGAAGTTAGCAGATGGTTTGGAGGAGGGACGCAAGGCTCTGGTAAGGTGCTCCATGGGTCTGAGTTGGATACCAACATCTCCTCACCATGCTGAAGTGATGCATAATCTAACGACAGCGAATTCCAGTGCTACAAAACTGTCTCTCACCTCAGGTGCAAGTCGATGGAGATCAAGTGATGTGTTGTTTAGGTGTATTCAATTTTTAAAGAGTAAGCAAAATTGACAGATGGCTATGAAATGGTTGGTAAAGAATTGAAAGCAAGTGTATATGTATTTTCAGTACAACTTTTTAGTGCGGATAAAAAAACAACACAAACAAAATAAAAATAGCATTGATTTAATCCAGCATTGGTGAGATGTTAGCTGATTTTTCTGCCGTAATTGTGGAAAAAATGCGCAGTTTGAAAAAACCTAGCTTACTAAAATGTCTGAAATACCGAACGCCACAAAAAATAGCTGATGTTTACCTATGGGTCGACCACACCATGACCACACACACTAGGGGTTCTAGGGGTTATGTAAATACACATTTTTCTTAACTGCTGAAACAATTTAGCTCAAAATGTGGAATTCGTTGTTTATGTTGATTTGACTATGTCGAAACGTAAAAAATATGTGAAAATTAAGGCCATCTACTCTAACAGATCTAGAAACTTACAATAAAAAGTCAACTTTGGGAATATAATATTTTGCAAACAGTGGAGTTGCCTCAAATTAAGACAAATTTTGGGTCTACCTCTCATTAGAATTTAAAGGCACTAAGAGTCATTTAATTTGCCAATACATCTATCAGGGTTAAGTTGCAAAATATATCATGAACTTATTATTTTTTTATAAGGAATTAAATTGTATCATAATTTTATTTAAATTGTAGGGATGGGAGGAGAGTGTAGAGCCTCCATCAGCCAGACTACTCCAGGAGTGTCTTGCCCAAATCAGCAAAGATCAAGCCGTTAACCATCTCCTCTGGCCATGAAAAACAGACCCTACAAGCTCAAGAAACATTATAGCTCAGATGTGTAGAGACTAGCCAAAGGGGCTAGACTAGTAGTAGATGGACAGAAAGTTGGTAGGTAGGCAGTGTTAAAAAGGAAAAATGGAGTGTTGGAGGGGTTTTAAGTACACAGTGGAGTTCTCAATCACAATATATGCAATTACCATTAAACGGTAATATGTGCATACACAGAGGTATTCTTTGGGTACCCATGTAAGTACTACATGGTACCCATTCAACAATGGATTTGGAATGTGTAGTGTGCATGTGTGGAGTGATCCTAAATGTTTATTCTTGGCCTCCGTGACAAGTGCTATACATAATGATTATTGCATAGAACCACATAAAAAAGCACTTCTGTATTAAGTTCTGCCATCTTGGATATCACAACATGCTTTCAGTCGGTGTGTAGAAATTAACCCGGGTGGGGGGGTACTCAGTGGAAAAGGGTAGGTACATATGTGCCGCCGATATGGGTCACATTTTCGCCCCTTACTATAACAATGGGTCATTTTTCCCACCATGCTTCTATATTGATGGGTCATTTTTTTAGGTCATTGCTACTATATAAATGGGTCCATTTTTCAATTTTTGGTCAAAATTTTCTATGAAAATGGGTCAATTTTCTAATTTTCGGTAAAATCACAGTGAAAATGGTTGAGTTTTCAGATTTTCGGAAACGTTACTATGAAAATGGGCCGATTTTGCTAAGATTACTATGAAAATGGTGCGAAATTTTAAAACCAACTATAGCCGGGAGCGGGCTGACGTCACATCGCGGTGAAAACAAAGGGGAAGCCCAGGGAATCCCCGAATCGCAGTGAAAATAAACTGCGCAAATTGCGTATTTAAGTTCACTGCACATCGTATGACACTATGCGTGCAGCGCGCATCGAATTACGCACGTTGTTGCCATGCCGTTGCCATGCATATTTTGTTGAACTCCCGGATGTCCGCTCCCGGCTATAGAAATGGGTCGAAAATTTCGGAACCAACTATATTAATGGGTCTTATTTTTGTACAATTTGGTCACTATAAACATGGGTCGATTTTTTTACCCGGCAAAGGCACACCTGTACCCAATTTTGGGTCGAGTACCCCCAAATTACAGCACTATTAAAACGTATTCTTGATGTATAATTTCTGGGCTTGAAATAACATAGACCCTTAAGCTGGTTTTATATATTCCTGTATTTTTTAGCATAGAATCAATGCTTTTGCCAATACTGAGTATAAATCCCAAGTGGCAATGCTCCCAAGTTTGCCATATTTTGACTTGGAGCATTGCGTGTGAAGCTCGAGCAAAGGTTGAAGTTATCGTTTGATTGGTTGATGCTCAGCGCCTGAAGTATTTCCCCAAGCGTTGCTGTTATGCTCAAAGATACACAAGTATAAAACAAGCTTTACTTAAACCCAAAGCACTTGGGTACATGAATACTTAGCCTTTCATGCTTATGCCATCCATATATCTGTATACAACTCTAAACTATATTTTACTATCGTCCATCTACAAAACAGCCTCAGGCACACTTTACATTATGCATATTTCAAGCCACCCACATCAGATACCTTTGTGTCTTTTATGCATCAAATTTCAGTGGTTTCCAATCATTCTTATACCAGACTTCAAAGCAAATTGATTTAGTCAAAGCACCTGTTTCAGAAAAAGAAACTTTGTTTATGCCAACAGGGTCCAACGATTACGCAATCTCTTTGTAAGCAATGTTCAAATTAAAATTCCGACACCCTATTGTCTGTTTCGGGTCCTTTCAAATTTAACAAAGCAGTCTCAGGTTATTCTGCTTGTGTAAGGACTGGGTATCAAGTCTATATTACATCCTTGGTTCATGCTGTTAAAATTTCTATTGTCTTCAGAGGAAAGATCATCTCCAACAAAGAGTAAGAAAATGATGCCTTCAACAACAAGTTCAAGAGATTTCTTTGACCAAGAGACAACTACACCATCTACAAGGTACGTGTGTAACAGTGCTACCAGATAGGCAAATCTTTGCATCACGATACAATTTTATATATTAAACCACTCATGCTCATTGTTTTTTGTGTCAAGCTTTGTTTCTAAATCAACTGGGCATTTACCAATTTGCTCAGAAATAACCTTAAGGAGTTGGTTATACAGGTGTTCGGGGACATTAAGAGGTCAAGAATATCTGAGGTCATTTGAAAGTTTAAAAATGCATAAAACCCTTTTTTGCTGGAAATGGCTGGGCCTTTACAAAGTAGTTGCTTCAGAAATGGACCTGAAGGAGTGGGTTATATGGGGTGTTTGAAAGTTAATGTCTGCTGTCAATGCATACACTATTCTTAATGGTAACTATATGTATGGTAATGAATAGATAAGATGGCAAGTTTTCAGTTTGTATATTGTGCATCTCAGAAAAAAATCGATTTTTGAAAATGTGGTCTTTGAAGTCACAAAAGGTCAATTCCATAGAGATCTTGAAACACAATATCATTGAGAAACCGTAGATGCTAGGATCATTAAACCGTTTAATAGATGATCTCTTAGAGATTGCATTACACCTTGATCTAATATTGAATCGATTGATTTCAAGGTCAAAGGGCACATTGTCCTGGCATAGGGTTTTAAGCATGAATCATTTATGTCAACATTTAAAAATAATTAAGGGCCATGTTTTTAGTCTGATTGCTAAAGCCCGTCCCCAGAACCCCAGATCTTAACAGAAGTAGTCAAAATTTTGGTATCTGAAGAAAGCTACTATATTTCTTATTTTACCCTGTGAAATACTAGGGCTATACTAGGGTGTTTGGTGTGGATGTTATGACGCGAAAAATGGGCCCATTTTGCGTCGACACCAATATTAATTTTACACAAGTAATCTATAGGGATACAAAATCATTGTTTCCTTGATCGCACTCAAAACGGGTTGAATATTGGCGCAAAAATTACAAACTGGGATTTGTGGGGGTAAACGGCCCATCCCTATCAAGATGAAAATTTACATTAAATTGGGTCATCCCCCGTTAATATTTAGTCCTTATTATACTGCAGACCAGAGTCATCAAGAAACAGAGCCGATGTTACCAAAAATGGGACCCGAAAACTACCCGAGTGCCCGAACCCAAACCAGTGTTCTGAACCAAAACCAGTGCCTGCCCCCTTCTTACAATCGACCAGACTGCCCCTACTGCAACAGACCAGGGGGGGGGCCCTTCTCTACTGTACCGCCACCTTTGTAGTGAGGAGACCCGCTCCAGGATAGATGAGATGTCACCAAGGGGCCAAATAGGAGATCTTCCCTTCTTGAGGTCCAGGAAGTTAGAGGTCTGCTTTGCCGCCTCTGGGAGGTCCTATAGGTGAGTTTGTTGGAATGTTTTGTAGGCAACAGGGTTATAGCGGAAGGACTACTTAGCAGTCCATTGTCACGCTGTACTGATAATGAAAAAAGTAAATACTGACTATATTTGCATGTTCACCTTCTCGTATTACACTTTGATGGACTTTGAGGATCACTTGCTGGAAAATTTTGAGTGGCAGTTCTGTGATGGCAATCACAGAGTGGGGTCGGCGCATCACTGGGGGTCATTTGGAATAATTGTAAACATAATGTTTAACTCAACTAACACACGTTGTAATGCTAAAAAGGGCAGCTCACGTCCCCCCAACACACTTCGAGGGATTCGATGAACTGGATCTGGAAAGGAATGACCTTGGAATGGAGTCAAAAGTGGGGTAATAGGTACTCTGGGGTCACTTG
This sequence comes from Ophioderma brevispina, assembly GCA_023653785.1. Taxonomy (NCBI): domain Eukaryota; kingdom Metazoa; phylum Echinodermata; class Ophiuroidea; order Amphilepidida; family Ophiodermatidae; genus Ophioderma; species Ophioderma brevispina. The sequence continues at coordinate 80,691 of JAMKCH010061804.1, forward strand.
GGGGGATTGGTGAACAAAAAGTGTTAACCCACAGTGAATTAAAAACAAAATGTTAACCCTTGCATTTCAACTGTTCACTCCTATTACGGGGAGAGATGGTCTACACCAGTTTGGGGTCAAATGTATTCTTAGAGGTCATTTGAGAGGCAGATTTAAGTCCTGCAAGGATGTGTGTTGGTTACTCTGTACTTTGAAGTGAGCTAATCTCAGTCTTCAGGCATGAGGGAATACACTTGACAAGTAACCTGAAAAAGCCTAAAAAACAGCATGAAAATAAAACAAAATGGCCTTTTAAAACGGTGGTTGATGAAAAATAAATAAACTTCAACAAAAAAAAGCCTGCTGAAAATTCTCATGCTGAGGTATTGCATGGATTGGGATCATGGGGCCTATTCTGTGCAAACGTTTCGATTACGTACACAATAGGCGGCCTGCGGGCAAATCCGAATCCCGCCAAACTATTGATTGTTGGCCCCTACATCAACGGCTCTATATACCAAAGGCAAACAATTGGAATTTCAGGTATTTTGGGGCCCCTAAAGTAGGGAACTTTTAAAATATGTTTGGCATTCTCTGGCCTTCAGCTAATATAATTGAGAAACCATGCGTGAACTAAACATTGTCCAGATGACTGAGTTCATTTCAATGAAATTGTGTTTCATAGAATAGTGATCACTTGGTGATTGTGCTCTAGATTGCCAAGAACTACAGACTTCTAGTTTCTTCAAGATGTTATGGTTAGATGTAATTTCAACTGGTTTGTTCAAATAATTCCATTCCATGAAATGCTTTCTTTTATCAGGTGGTGGTGCTAATCCTGCCCTACCAGTGATAAAACCAACCAAGAAAAAGAAGAAGAAAAAGAAGACCCCACGAGGCTCGAAGGAACCAGATTCACCCGGCGTGGATGGAGAAGACTCATTTTTTGGTGGGGAACATCAGGCTCACCTGAACCAGTATCTGTGATGTAGTTCATAGTTGTCACCTGGTTTAGTTTGATAGAATAAGGCTCTCCTGAGCAATAACATTTGACTTGATTTTTTGGACAATGTCCTGGATAGCCCAAGAAAACCTCTTCAGGAAGCTTATTTCCATTGGGACGGCCAGGAGTAATCCACCCTACTCTTTTCGACACTGACTGTGATGTACATGCACAGGTATGACTCTCTGTACATGGGACCGACAGCTTAACGTCCCCTCCGAAGAACTGGGTATTGTCATGGTTCATTTGCCAAATCCAACTGAACCATGGGGAGAGCGAATTCCAATTTCAATCAATAGCTCTTGTACAGATTAAATCCAGAATTTAGTACCTGATTAAATCCCTGCAAGTGGTCCCACCGGGAATTGAACCGGGACCTCCAGGCTAATACCCTAACCAGTGGGCCACGCTCTCCCACTGTTAGTTCAGCTAATTAACCAATTAACTATTACCAAGGTGTACCCACTCGCTAAAATGATCACTAAAATGATTTTTTGAGCATGTGTTTGTCAATAAAAGACATGCTGTATGTCAACAACCTAATAAGCATTAGAAGCTTATCTGTTTTTTCATGTACATTGCTAGCCATCAATCCTAGGCATATGCAAGGGTTAAAGGATATGCAAAATGCAGGTCAAAGTTCAAAGATCCAACACAAAAACTGGCACCCATTGCTGCAAACTCTGTGATGCATGGAATATTGTGCATGCTTGATCAAAAGATGGATTCCTTCACTAAAGTGCCATACTGACAACAAGCCCCATATTTTACCATACAATACATGAATTGTTGTTAGTCTAGTGATTAGAGCCTCTAGCCTCGCGTTTGGGGGTTGGAATCCCAGCAGCGTCATACCAAAGGACACAAAAATGGTACCTGCTGCCTTTGTTCAGGCACTGGGCATTTAAAGAATGGAATAGGGAAGTTGAAAACACACATCCTACCAGTGGACTAACCCCCTTACTGTAGCTTCACGGCATTCACCAGACATTAGGAAGAGATTATGGAAATGGAGATAGGCATTGCTGCCCTATGCATCATTTGGTGTGTGCAAGAAAGGTGTTTTACTTAACTCAGCACCAGCTTGAAATAATGCTAGACACAAGACACCAGAAAACAGCTAACACCACATACCCCTATGCCAGCTACTTTATTCATCTGTCAACAAATATATGTCCATGATAGCAAAGTTGCTGCAAATATCCAATTTCCATGTTGACTTAACAAAAAAAAAATGTGCGAATGTCTTCAGATCATTCGGTATAAAAAATCCTCCCCATTAATAAATGGTAGATTACAGGTTTGTTTCAATAACATGCCTGTATGTGTGCCACATTAGACAAAGCATCATGCAGGACTTCTGCAGTAGGACTGTCATCTCTGTATTCGGAAAGAATTTGGTATTGTGGCACCACCCTATGACAACAGAAGAAACAGCAAATTCTCCCCGGTATTCTATTTTGTATTCGTGCAATGTTACCATGTGTTAATGTGATGGCTACCGGTTTAGTGTGTACAAAATTATAGAACTGTGACAATACTTTGAATTGGAGGTATGATATTCAATTAAGGATTCCAAGAAAAACTTATCTGGCTCTACCCAGTCATTGTCATTGAATAGTACTTTTTGACAAAACATTGTTCGCAGAATTGTAAATTCCATCAGAAAATATGACTTGGAAGAGAGGAACTTTAAATTTTGAATCCTATAAGGTTCCATGGCCCTATCGCTACCTGGCCCCTCGTCCCCAGGCCCAATTTCCCGGAAGTGGGCCAAATTTTGTATCAGAAGAAAGCTAAACTACATTTCCTCATTTACCCTGTGAAATCTTAGGGCTAAAGGATGTTTAGTTTAGAAGTTTATGACGCATATGCCCCATTTTGGTCGACCAATATAATTTTACACAGCACTCCTATGGGACTTACAAAATCACGTTTTAGGTCTCACATCAAAACGGGATTGAAATATCGGCGCGAAAATTTACAGATGGAGTTTTTGGGGTGAAGTCCATCCTATCAAGAAAATGTCATCTACTTTCAACTTCGGGTCCATCCCCCTTTAAGTTGGATGATCAAATGCAAGCAACATATGTCGTTCTATTTTTCTATGAAGTGTTAAAATTTGCTGGTGATGATAATGAAAATAATAATTTGTCATGAAAATAGCAGTACTTATTTCACAGAAAACAAACCATAGGAAATGCTTCAGGCTGGTATTTCAAAGGGAGTCAAAATTTAGACCTGGGTTAATTCAGCTTAGTCCTACATTTGTGGACCTTTTTCCTTTCAACATACTCTATAGTTGAAAATAACGGGTGCGAACATTCCTCATGGATTGGCCGGAACGTCCCAAATGAGCCCTGAGGATTTCTCACCTGTTACGGCATTCCTTTAATTATTTGAAAGGAAAAGGGTCCACTCTGTAGGACTAACCCTGGTTTTAAATCCAGGTCTAAAGTTAGACTCCCTTTCAGAATACCAGCCTCTGTCTTTAACTACAAATTCACCAGGATCCTGGACCCAATCTTTCAGGCTCAATGTTATCTGTGTTTATCTTTGATGTGCTGTATACAAATACCTTGATGATGTGCACTCACACATAAAATGTATAAGGAATCTTTTGTTATGTTTGGTAATAATATGAAAATTATATGTACATAACTTGATTTAACCTTGAAATAGTTGTATTATAGTTACCTTTTTTGAAAAGTGGATGTCTATCAAATGTATTAAGGAGAGTGAGACATGGTGTTTGTCTAAAATAATTGGTACTGAAGAGTACTAAAGATTGTTTACAATATTTTTCCAAAAGTACTTTTATTGAAAATGTGTAGGTACTAAAACAATCACTCCTAAAACCTTTTTTAATGGCTGTATGTACTTATTTATGTGGAGTCCCAGTTTGATATTAGTGTTTTCTGTAAGAAAGATATAGTGTCTTTGTATTAGAGTCCTGTGGGGCAAGATTTTTTTCACCCCGACTCCGGACTACCTCGGTGTGTCCGTCCCCGACCCGACCAGATAATTTAAGGGCAAACCCACCCGATCCGGACTGGCTAGCTTTTTTCATGGACCAGACCACCTCTTTTATAGACCAGACCGGGTGCTCACGTTAATTCCCTGGTAGAGCGAGTCCATGTGAACTGTGAAGTTGTGAATTTTCAGATTCAATTGTCGTGGTGTTACCGCGCTACTTGGTATTTACGTTATGTTCAAAATTGATTACGGATAACTTGCGTCATTGCCATTCTTGGTCAAATTTTACCTTTTTCCGAAATCCGAAGTAAAAATCTTGTTGTAAATGTTAGGAATTTATCAGTGAATGCGAAATGTGATGTGACGGATGACCTTATTGTTTTTAATAATGAAATTAAACATGCTGCAGTTGTTGTGAAGCACGTACTATAGTATACAAGTCCCAAATGGGTTAGTTTTTCACAGAAAATCCCTAGACGTGGGCCCATTTTTCAACCCAAAATCCCTAGATATGGGTCATGTTTTATCTTTCAAAATAAAGGCCAATGTTTTAAATTTCAAAATCAGAACAGATCAGATGTAACTTTTGTCTGACGCAGGGAATTCGCTGTTGCTGTTAGGTTGGCATGTCCTACCCCCCTGGTCCAATGTTTGCGCTGGTTCCGCTCGTTTTCTTCAATATTACAGGGAATTACAAGTTTTCCAGAAACCAGCGAACATCTTCAGCCGATATGGGAAGCGCACTGATCTGTGTAGTGATCAGTGGAGAAGTGCCACAGTGTGTTTGTTATGCTATATGTATTCAAAGATAATGAAACTGGCAAACTCGCAAATCTAGTGTATGAACGAAGCACTTTGGGATTTTTAACTTGAAAATGGATTTAGAATCCATACTGAAGTCATTGACTTTATGCAGGAGATTTGTAAGTATGCTGTCATGTGCATATGTAGTGTAAAATGGTTTCAGGACAAACCATTTTGAGGAATGGGAGGAACACTCCCATTCTGCATTACCATTCAGGCCAAACCGTTCAATGGGAAAAAAATGCGGCCATGAGGCTTGCAGAACTAGATGAAACCAGGACAATCCCAGATAAACATTTTCATATATGTTGCTCTGATTTTTTAACAGCTTAAAATTATTTCCCTGGACCGAAAGCCACATAGCCCCGACCCTACCAGACCCATCCAAATGATCCCCTGACAGGACCGGGAATTTCGGGGTGCCCCACAGGGCTCTACTTTGTATTAATTATATTGTACATTGGTTTTATGTTATGTGGTTTGTTCCTAATGGTGCAGCTCCTGAGTGGGGATTCCCTCTTGACAGAAATTTTGCCTGGCTGGGCCTCCTACCTTCATTTAGCTTGCAAATTTCACATTGATACCCCCTTTTGACTTTGGAAGTGCCGCAAAAAAGGCAAGTGAAGTCAGGTGCAACTTGCTGTCATTGAGCTCCACCCATTCAATCTTTCCCCTCTCGACAAAGTAAACATCTTAGCTATGCTGCTGTCCGTTCCTTCAACCAATGAACTTGTTATATGTTCATTATATCACTCATATATAAATTCTAGGCAGTTCATTGGTTTGTAACCATTTGATAGATTTACCATCACCCTCTCCTTGTGATAGTTTTTGCCATCACTGCACTGCGCCAAAATATGCATGCGCCAAGCCTTGGACTCGCCGATTTGTTTTTAGGGTGAAACCACTGAACAGTTGTAATGGAAAAACTTCAAAAGATGACGATCAAATGTGAAGTTAAAGGCTGACTCAGAGATTTCCCGATGAGTGCGCACTAAATTTTCAAACAAATCACGTTTTTTGCATGTACATAATGCTTGTCCATATACTAATTGTGTGAAATAACTAAGCTCAAATCAAACTCCTTCGTATAGAAAATCACACATTTGTTATAAAAGTAGGATCGGAAATTTTTGGATACAGTTATCCTATTGGCGCTTGTATACTGCATGAATGTTTATACTGCATGAAAACGTAAAATCCGGTTCATCTCAAACTTTGGAATTAAGCATTTTAGGTAACTATCTTTAGTTCTAGATGACTATTTTTAATTACTACACATATTTCGGAATCTCTGAGTCAGCCTTTAACATTTTTAGGAAATATAATTTATGTACGAGTGATATAAAACAAATATTAACTGCCTTAAATTTGTGTTATGGTAGAAATATCATCACTTAGTGAAATATGTATGTCCCATTCCACTCGCCGTGGAATGGAACCGTACATCTTTCACTTTGTGATGATATTTCAACCATCACACTTATAGTCCGTTAAAAAGCATTAGCACATTCTTTTGAAGAGCACCCCCAATTTTTCAAAAATTTTGAGATTTTTACATGGTTGCATTGTTAACTGGCTAGTAAACTATACCTGTGAATGGTTAAGCTCGAAAATGTCTGTGTCGCAAACGAAGGGAATTTGTAATTAGACTAATTAATATCGGAGATCTCCGATAATAATTCAACGGCTGCTGGAAACGGCCTTCCAATATGAAATAGCCAGGAAATAGCGCCATGTTCATGTCTACGGCAACTCGAGTTAGAGGTCGTTTTCTTGAGGTTGCACTATTTCAACACGGACGGACATCCCAGCTCTGCCGTTAACCACAATCTGAGATCCCAATTCTGATTACAAAATGGCTTATGATAAATACGCATTTTTTAGCATTCTCGATCGCAGGTGTAGTTTCCTAGATAATTACCAACATAACTGTGCAAATATATCAAATTTTGAAAATTGGGGGCGCTCTTCAAAAAATGTGCTGTTATTGCTTTAATATTTGTATAATATATTGCATTACCTACCTAGGTCCATAGATGTTCATGGGTTATAGTATGCAAATGTTGAGTATCTATGTGTGCAGTAGTAAACAAATACAGCATTTGTATTTTTTTTTTCATGAGGCAAGGCCGAGTAAAATACAATACTCCAAAGTTGGTTGTGATATTTTGTGGGCTGCCAGGACCACTTGGCAATCCGTTGTGCGTGTGTCACTAAAATGTTTTTTGCAAATTGACCTCAATTGATACCAAACTTGTGTTATAGGTGCACCATGAGATTCCTCATATATTGATGAGAGATTATGTGCCAAGGTCAAAGGTCATTTGAGGTCAAGTTGAAAAATAGGCTAAAAATGTAAAATTGACCTACATTGAAAAGTTGGAAGTTCAAACTTGAGTCATAGGTGCAATATGGAATCCCTCATTTGTTGATGAGGTTCTAAATGTCACATGCCAATGTCAAAGTGTGAGGTCAAGTTGTAAGATAGGCTGGGCAGCCCACAGCTTATATTCTTTGAATATAGTGAGCGCAAAAGCCGAGAACCACAAAATTCTAGTTTTAGTAGTGCACAAACATAAGCAGGCAATATTTGTTTTTATGTAGTAATAAGTTGACAAAAAAGTCTATGGGCAGACATGCCTTTAAAGTAGCATAGGTTGGTTTCACTTTTTGGGGGGGCGGGGGGCAAATGATGTTTAAAAAATACCCAAATCTCTTGCTTTGCTCACTTTTTTTCACCTGAGGAATGATTTTTCTCATGCTGTGAATTGTTACAAAAATAGCACATTTCAAATTACTGCCATTGTTAAATTAAGACAATCTAAACTGATTCATTTAAAGAGATTTATCCAAATCAATCCAAAACTGAAGTGAATAACTAGCTAGGCGAGAGGGTATCATTTTACTTCATATCGAGTGCCAAAGGTCTTGCTCTGTTGTCTTAATATCTGCAATTCTGATTTGTAAGATAAAACAGAATGGGGGACATTTAATTCGGTATCATGTTATGTATATATTTGCGTCACTTTTTTCAGGTGGCTAAAAAGAAATTCCTGATTATGGTAAAAATGTTACTCGAAATACTTTGTCCATCACCAAATAGGCAAGACTCTTCACAACATGAATTAATATAGAATAGTGTGGGTGCAACTGCAATCAACAGTGCATAATGTATGTGCGTTGCACGCTTGTGACTGGAGGCGTGTGTGTAAAACAGAAATTCACGGGTGGATAAACAAAACCAAAATATTTTTTGGCCTATTAGGTGATAAAGAATAGTTTCAGAGGCAAGACTCTACTGAAGTCATATTTAGAGACCTTGCAACTTAATTTTCATGTAACTATTAAAGGTACTATCAATGAATTTGCTATATGAGCAAATAGAAAAAACAATCAAAAATCAGATTTTTGCATTTAGTAAACAAGGTCTAGTTTAATCCTAACATCTACCATCCTGGCAAATTATAAGATCAAAATCAACCTAATAATGCAAAATCGTAATATTTTAGTTTAGTCCATTAACTTGTCTGTAAACGGACACTTACTACATGACATGTAATGAATCGAGGTCAAATCTATGAACACCGTCGTTTTCTTGCTTTTCCGTCCATCTTACAGTTGGAAAAGATAACGTCCGACAATTCTAGCAGACTTGTTCTTCCCTTCAATTTTAAGTTTTCGGTGAATCCTGATAGTGTCTTCAACTAAGATTCGGTATCAGCCCAGTTAAATATTTCCAATTAAACTAGTTGTGTGAGTTTTCCCAGTATTGTATGCAGCCATTTAGCCTTTTTAAGTACGATGAACGTAATCGGAGGCAAGTAACAGTTTGATAGAGCACCCTCCTATTGTTTTGGCAGACGTCATAAGGCGATGTAAAACATTAAGAAAATTGTTCCACTACGTGTGAGATCCTTCCCACCGGTGGATCCTTGCCCACAATCCACGGACCGTTTGACTAATGTCATAGGCCGGTGCACACATCATGAATAGTTCCGCTATGAGACTTCTGATTAAATTCAAAATTTTTTGTCTAAAATTTCTTGGGGTGTCATAAATCCAGAGTCTCAAATTTCCTGTCTATTGTGTTCTCCATTGTATCCTGCATGCAATATTTCCTTCAGCCAGTATACTCAATAGCCTATCGACAAGCGTGTAGTTAGAAAAAACTTGACCCGGATGGTGTCCGCCATTTTGAATTTTTAAATAATATATATAACATATGTGGTATCTGCGAAAGCTTCTTTATTATCTTAATTTGCTGCAAAGAATCATTCAAATCGTTTAAGTATAGGCCGAGCTTACAGTCTGTCGAATCAAGAATCTGCATTAATAAATAGCCTATTTTCTTCTGGACATGGATTTCCTTTGTGCACGCGTTCATTCAATATGAATCCGTGGACAGAGCAGAAAACGGCCTACAGCTCGTCTATACCTCAACCGATTGAATGATCTTTGCATAAATTAACGATAATGAACGCCAGCGTTTAGATGATACCATAGGTTTAGATATATATTACTAAAAAAAAATCAAAATTGGTGGACACAATCAGGGTCAAGTTTTTTTTACTCCCCTGTATTTACCACCCTTGCACAGTTAGCAATTTGCTGGTAGAGTCTCAAAACATGACATTGGATTGATGGTGTTAGAAAACAATGCATTCACCCCTCTTGTAAGCTCAGTTTTTGTGTAGGGATACTCAAACTCTGTTTTTTAAAAATACCCATAGTATCAGGCCTGAGAATCTTCATTAAAAAACTGAATTCAGTTTTTTTTTTGGCCCGAATTTACCCGTTTTGATTTATTTTCATCCCGATTTGGGGTATTTCCTTTCTGCTGGATTTCAGGTTTTTCAGTTTTTTTTTTTTCCGGCTTTCAGTTTTTTTTCTGAAAGTTCCTTCTCATGCCTGTAGTATTTCTGCAGTTAGATCCTCTCCCCTACAATTTGGCAAAGCCGTGGAGAGAGGAATAAAGTCACGGTTTATTCTGTTGTGTTATGATATGGTGTCCATGTCTAGAATATCAAAATTAATGGTGGATTCCCAGTATTCTACAGGAGCAATTAATTTATTCTTTGTGTGTACTGTCATTCCATTGTGTTTGCTGATTCATACTTGGGTCTTTGCAACTGATTCAGATGATAAGTGGCCTAGAAATGAAATAAAATAGGATTGAGATTAAATATACATAGACCTTTGTTTTATTTCATGATCGCACATCAGAAGCTACACAAAAATAAGTGACCATCATGTTGGGGGGCCATTCTTCTTTGGTCACTTTTTGTGACCAAAAACCCTGTGATTTTTTACTTTCAATCATCAACCCAATGCTGTTTTTTGTCAACGTAACAAATCTTTTCCATTTTTACATTATTAACACGTCGAACTTACGTATTTCGCGATGCGTAAAATATGTCCCCGCCGAATGTTGCGATCACTAACATTCAATAAAATGCAACTTCAACACCCCGCAAAACACAACCACAATACCTTGTACACAACCTTCCCTTTCCCCAACACCCCGCCATTCCCCCCCCGCCCCAACACTCCTCCCACCGCTCCCCCCCACACCCATGCACACAAACATCCTCCCACCCAAAAAAAAGAAAAAAAAACCCTCCAAAACCATCACCACCTGCCCAACACCCCCCCCTCCCTACCCAGCCCCCTCACCCCTCTCCTATGCATAGTATGTCCTCATTAGCGAAGGAATTTTGCCTATTCCGATGTACCATTTCAGAGATACATCATTACGCATATTTAATTATTAGCTATTTGCATACCTAAGCCGCATATATCACATACTTTCAAATTGCCAAAAAAAGATGTATTGTTCCATTGGAATTTTTTGTACATGTTATCATGTGAATCGTTAGAGATGAAACACTCTTAAAATGCATTTTGTGATTCAGTACTGTCAATTTAACCATGTTTCATCACTAACGATTCAAATAAGTACTGTACAAAAACCTCCATTGAAGCATGCATTGTGGGAGCTATTTAAATAAAACTCTTCCTCTTGGCTTTCAGCAGCGCAATTTTTGAGTAGGGAGAATCAAACTGTTATGTAAATACACCATAGCTCAGGCAATGAGATCTTACAGTTTAAAACTGAATTCAGTTTTTTTTTTTGGCCCGAATTTTACGCGTTTGGATTTATTTTTCAGCCCATTTGGGGTTATTTCTTCTGGATTTCACGCGTTTTTTCCGTTTTTTTTCCGCTTTCATTTTTTTTTCTGAAAGTTCATTCTCATGCCTGTAGAGTGCTGCCAGTTAGAGCTCTCCCTACAATTTGGCAAAGCCGTGGGAGAGAGTGAATAAAGTCACAGGTTTATTCTGTATGTGTGTATGCATATGTGCATGCGTAGAATAAATCAAATATGGTGGATTCCCAGTATTCTACAGGAGGCAATTATGTAATTCTTGTGTGTATGTGCGAGTTCATGTGTGTTTGCTGATCATACTTGGGTCCCTTTGCAACTGATTCGATTGAAATAAGTGCCAGAAATGGAAATAAATAGGATTGAGAATGAAATAATACATAGACCTTTGTTTTTAAATTTCATGAGCGCACAATCGAAGGCTACAACAAAAATCAGTGACCATCATGTTGGCCACTTTCTTTGGTCACCTTTTTGTGACCAAAGAACCGGTGATATTTTTACTTTCAAACCGCAATGCTTGTTTTGGTCAACGTAACAAATCTTATTCCTTTTTTACATTACACACACAAGGCGAACATCGTATTTTTTCGATGCGTAAAATATGTCCCCGCCGAATGTTGCGGATCACTAACCTGCAATAATGCAACTTCACACACCCCGCAAAACCCACAAACACAAGCCCCCCAATACCTGTACCCCCCCCTTTCCCCAACACCCTCGCCTTCCCCGCCCCAACACTCCAACCCCACCCCTCGCCCAACACATGCAACACGCCCCCACCCGCACTCCAAACACAACCCCACACTTCCCAACCCCCATTCCCCCATCCCCCTCCCTCCACCCCTATATCTAGTTATAGTATTCACATGTAGCGAAGGAATTTTGCCTATCCGATTTAGCCATTTCATAGATACAGCATTATCACATTTAACTTAGCTCAATTTTGCTACCTAAGCCGCATATATCACATACTTTTCAAATGGCAAACAGATGGTTGCCTTTCCATGAAATTTTTTGAATACGGTTATCATGTGAATCGTTAGAGATGAAACACTCGTAAAATGAAATTTGGTGATCAGTACTGTCATTTAGCCATGTTTCATCACTAACGTTCACATCAAGACCTGTACAAAAACCTCCATTGGCAGCAATGCCTTGTGGGAAGCTTTTCAAATCTTCTCCTCTTGCTTTAAAATGCAGCGCAGAATTTTGAGTAAATTCGATGGCAATCGTTTTTCCAAATATATCATTACCTGATTTTTGACATATTAATTAGCTCATTTGCAAACTCAATTTGCCTTAAATCATACAACCCAAATCTAATCAGGGTTCAGAGTCCTTCTTCAGCCCCTTCCTTCCACAAGTTACATCATTATCCGCCTTACTGAAACTCCAGAAAACGTTGTATACCAGCCTTGGCAGGAACATTATATAAATTATGCAAAATTAAGAGACTTAATTAGCATATTTTGCGGCCACAATCTAATCAGGTCGAGAACTTCATCAACCCGCTTCCTTTTTTCCCACCAAGTTACAATCATTGTCTCCTTAAGGAACTCCAGATAAATCGTATACACCCATGGGTTAATAACCATTTTGTCACAGACTGACGAACGGACGCTGCTCATTTCATATTCCCCGTTCCGAACGTCGTTCGGCGGGGACAAGAGCCTAACCAAAAAAATGTATCCACTTTCACTTGATTGGTTATTTCATCATGGGGGGGGGGGGAATAAAGTGTGGTCACACACGTGACCAAACTTTGGTATTTTTCATGGTTTCCCGCCAATCTACCAAAGTAGAAACATTGTATTGGTTAGGTTTGGACTGAATTTATTAAAGGGGTATTTATTTTTAAAAAAAGTAATAACAGATTGGTTGACGTTGACAAAGCAGCATTGGGCTGAAAGTAGAAAACAACCGTTTTTTGGTACAACCTGACCGAAGAATGGCCCAGTTGTGTTTTTACCTTGCACCATTGGATATTGTCACCAACTATGGCTGTTCATGCTGCAGCACCAAAAGTTTCATTTTTTACCATTATTGGAATGGATTGAAACACTTGTACATCAATTTACCCTCCTATGAGAATAAAAACTAGACAACTCCTCAGAGACTATTCCGTTACGTATGATGTTGACCTTTGACCCTTAACGTGCTTTCTTCGAGAGCGGGGTTACTGTGGACACGTTTTTCACTTTTTCATTGATGCCTAAAAGATGTCCATAGCTATGTATGGTCAACTAAAGCTTCTTGTATCTTTGAAACCAGATGACCCCATTTTGACCATTTGACCCATATTGTGGCACATAAGAAATAGAGCTTTCCCAGTGGTTCTTGTGAACACATTTGACAATAAATATCTACTTTGGTGATTAGTATATCGGTTTTGCTATTAATTAGCTCATTGCATATCCTTACACGTGACCCCTGGGGCCAATAATCTGTCACATGATTCGTCCCGACATTATCCACAAACTTTTGCACATACATCACCTATCCACGTTTTATCGATTTTGAGATATAGCATTTTTTGCATATTTAATTATATAATGCCGCCATTTTGAATGTTAATGAGTTCTGATACTAATTCTGGTGTACAAGCTGTATACACTGACCACAGACGATGCTCTATAGCAGAATTTTTCAGCAGTAAGTTGCACCTTTCTTGTAGAAGTAAGGCTTCCAAGATTTTAGTTTTTTGACCCTCTATTGAACCCCGACGAGACCGTCAACGGATCAACTATGTACATCCCTGATGTTAGCTTGGGTCAGTGGTGTAATTCTTCTTACCGAATTTTTGGTTACATATCGGCCCAGCCGTTTGCAAGAAAAGGCAAAAAGCGATGGTCGATAAGAGGAGACGACTAAACATCAAAGCCAGAATACTATGGCCGCCGTTTCACGGCATAGTAATAATGTATGCATTAATACAAAGGACCATTGCCTACACTAACTACCGAGTCAAGCAATCCAAACTGGGCTGAATCTTTTTTGGCTTACTTTTCTATTGTGCAAACGAAACGAACAGGCTCAGTGCCCCCACTGAATTACCCGGAAGTGGTAAAATTAATTTTAACGTGAAGGCCCTATATTTGGCAACGCAAATACCGCTTACGCCGCTTGTTTGTGGTGCACATCTGTAGCGCATGATCTTTGCACCTCTGATGTCGAGATTGCCCAAATGCACTACAAGGGATCATGGGTTATCATTGTGCCAGTGTGGGCTTTAGGGCCATTGCAGTAACGGTGAGGTAAGGTACCATCATTATGGTCTTCCACGATTGGCCTATGTAGCCCGGACCTTTGATCTCTGGGGTCAAGATTGGTCAGCACTCGAGGGGGTCAGGGGCTATCCCATTGTGCCACCATCGGAGCGTTAAGACAATTGTAGTTACGGACGGAGCAAGATGCCATAATAGGTTTTCACATATTGCCCTATGTCGCTCGTGACCCTTGACCCTGGGGGTCATAATTGCAAAGCGGCCAGAGGGGTTATGGCTATCATAGCCTGTTCAAGGACGCTCGTACCAACTTCATTCCATCGGTTTTTCCCACGTCTGATATAATGTCATATATTTTAAGAAGTGGAGCAAAAAATAAAATCTAAAGCGAAAAATTAAAAACAATGCCCGCACCTCCTCCGCCTCCGCTCCCTTAACTCGGCTCTAGATCTTGTGGTCCGGTGCACCCTCCATTCCCCCACCCCCTACCACTCCCCCCCTCCCCCTTCGCCCCCCTTCGCATCTCTCTCCCCCGTCCTCTCCCGCTCAGGCTCACCCGCTTCCCCACGACCCTCTCGCTTCCCAGCACTCCCCCCATCCCATCTTGCGCATCCTTCGTCTACGTACTGGTGCTTGGTACAGAGGCAGCACCGACCAGCGCGAATGACTCTCAGCGGGGTCTCTCGCGTGCGCAGGGTGGTAATGGGTAATCGTCCGGTCACCCGGGCCGGTCGGGTGGCTGGTGGGCAGGGACATGGGCGGTGGTACAGCGGACTCGGGGGCGAACGAGAGCGTAATCGGCATGGAGGGCGGGAGCATCAGATCCCCCCCTCGACATCGCTGAGAGGCGGTGAATGTGATATCGCGCGTTCAGTGGGGGAGTGGCGTGGTTAAAACTCTCTACTTTCGGGAAGGGGGCGTTCCGATTCCGACGCGGTATGATTGGGGGATTAGTTTAGCTCCCGGGTGTGGTCGGCCCCTGTAACCACAATTGCGGGCTCCCAGAAAATGCGAGTGGTGTCAGGATGACGGATACTAGCAAACTCTGAGGGCGGTAGGGTGGCCGGTAAAGATTTGCTGACGAGCAGGCTTCCCCCCCCTACTCTGTACTTTGGTGCTTGGGGGGATAGTAGAGAGAGCGGAGTCTACCAACCTGAGAGCTATAATACAAGGGGTTGTCTTTGCACCCTGGGATCGGCAGGGGGACCGGAGGCGGGGTTGGTGGTGGGTCGCGGGCGTGCCACCTTGTAGTCTGCCTAGCCGTCGTTGTGCTCTGCCCTACTCCGCCCCATCTTACCACGCGGTAGGTAAGCACGTTTGTTCGTCCGCGGGGCAGTGTTCAACCTGGCACGAGTGGAGGAGGTGCTCGCGCCTCTTAGCTCGGTGTTTGCAGGATTTTTTCGGGGTGGCGGGGTAGTGTGAGGTTTGCGTCGAGGCTCAGGTGTTCTAGTGCAGTTGATGCACACTCCCCGGGGGGGAGGCACTGCGCGCCTTGTGCGAGTTGTGTGGATGATCCACGGCAATAATATCCTCCTCCAAAAAAATGCAAGAATTCACTTATTAAAACACCTAATTTTTTGAGGTCCTCCAATTTCAGACCTGGCTATGTCCCATGCTTCCACTTAGCGAGTTCAATAAGTTTCAACTCAGCGTTGTAGCTCTAAGAGTAGCACAACCACTGCACCTGACCACAACAGGTTTTTTGTGGTATTTATTTCTACCATAGTAGGAACCTGGATCCCAGCCATGGTGGACAACAGAACACCAGGCAGTGTACCAATTTTTTTTATTTAATTATAATCTTTCTCTAGGCCTGGTAGCCCTAAAAACAACAATGAGCAAAAATCATTGAGAAATCAATTTTAATTATGCATTACAGTGGAAAAGTAATACGTTTTGTCGGTTCTTCCATACAGCCTTGATCAATGGCTAGGGCTATCATTGGTGCCAAGTGGGGCAGTCAGTACTGAGGTCACAATGACACAATTGATAACCGTAATAAATTTTTGTACTGGTCATAAGCATGGATTGCACAACAAAATAGACAGCTCGTCCTTGCTCTTTTTTGTTTGATTCATTGATTTTTTTCGCCATTTTAAAGTATAGGGTAATTTCATGTTCAAACTGGCAATCTATGAACTAACCGTGGTCTTCGCGTTCTCAAAACAGATACAGCTTCCCGTGCACAAGAACACTTTTTTATCAGATAAGATGTCCCTTTATGATTTGGTCAATCTTTAAAAGATGTGGGGCCTCCTGATTTTGTCAAGAACCATGCATTATTTTAAACCCACGATTTTTTTCACTTTCAACCCAAAAAAAAACTCCCCCCCCTTCCCCCCCTTCATTATAATTATTAATTAATAACCAATCGGAGGTATGAAAGTAGACCTTTTAGCAACATTTCTGCAATATTTTGGTAAAATAAACAACGTATTGAGCCCCAAAAACGAAGTTGGTTCAAACGTTTTCTAACCAACTGGGAGAGGTCAGTGGCTGCAACCATTGATTTTCATGTGAAAAAGAAAATAAAGCATGCCAGCGTGACCGCTGTCTCAACTGGGGGTCTAACGACTTTGGTAGTTTTTGACTACCCTTTACCACTATGTGTTTGATGAAGAAGATTGAGAAGAATCACATGAGCACAATAAACCCGCCCTTGCTACGCAAAGTTGGTATAATATTATTAACCTTCTTTAAATCCATTTTCTTTCCAAAACAGACAAAAAAAGTGCTGTTTGCAATATGCCATTAATTGCTTCATACATCAAATTCATAAATGTGTGTTCCCACATACATAAGTGTAGCAAGTGCCCCTCCATTGGTACTAACATTATGACAGTCAAAAGTAGTCCCTTTTTCTTAATCCTATGAACTCCAACCAATAATTTCAACCATTTTTTTTTCCAAATCGGAGCACTTTAAAATTTTGACCACTGTATCACTGAACCTTTAGGCTGTATATATTACAAACTACCTTTTCTGAATTCTTATAGACACATAACTTTTTAATACTTTTCAACATGATTGGATAATTAAAAAATTTGACCCCTGGACAATCGTTGTCTGGGCACCCCTCTCCTTAAGGCACCATTGCGGCACTGCGATTTGTTTTTCAGGGTCCCTGTACGGCTGTCAACATATGCCATCACTCAAACCTTTTGTACTTCAGATGTGTTACAAATGTCTGTCTACCCCTCCCAGGTTATTATGGCTGGTACTTGAGGGTTGTGACAGTTGCAATGACACGGTTCTGCACCTGTTTTTTAATGGGTCACAAGGTCAGTGGGGCAAGGTAAAATTATGGCAAGATAGCTTTAAAGGGCCATGACTCAATAACTAATATCCTTGTCCCCAGAACCCAGATTTTATACTGTTAGGGGTCAAATTTGGTCAGAAGACGCTACTATTTTTTCTCATTTACCCTGTGAAAATCTTACAGCTAAATGTGTTTGGTTTGGATGTTATGAGTGAAAATATGTCCATTTCCGGTCGACCCATATTAATTTTCCACAGTTCTCTATGGCTTGACAAAATCATTTTTTAGCTCTTCTTTCTTCCATCAAAGTGGTTGAAATACTGAGGTGAAACTTTACAGATAGGGTTTTGGGTCAAGGCCAATCTATCTAGATGAAAACTTTCTATACTTAAAGCCTATTCAGCGATTTGCTTAAATTAGTATCAAAAAAATCATCAAAATCAGAATTTTTGCATACATCAGGCATACTATCCAACCCTACAGTGCTAATACTGAAAGCACCATAAAGTAAAATCCTTATATTTAAGTCATTTACTATCCATAGACGGACCATTTCTGCTACGCATACTTTGAATGGCGATTCATATCTTTGAACACTGCTGTTTTCTTCCTTCCTGTCACATTTTCCAGTTCCAAATAACTTACGAGAATTCTACAGGCTAATTCTTCACTTTTAAGCTATTCCGCTGGAATTTTCAAATGCTTTTGACCCTTTTTGTGTGAAATCACTGATAGTGTCCTGCTTAATTGGGTCATCACCTTACATACTGCAAACCTTAGGAAACAATATGCTACTATCTATAACCGAAGACATTCATTGTATTTTCCCATTTTGTTTCATACACATTCCTGGAGCTTTCATTTTTCTAAGCAAAGGTAGCTCATGCAATGGGGAAATAAACTTTTGCTTTGGATTTTTCCAGTGTTAACACAACATTGTTTTGGACCCTATAGTTTGGATTAGCCTGAATCTTCTGCATTTTATATTGGTTTTATTCTCATGTTTTGGTGGACTTTCCAGTACTGAAGCTTTACGGGAAATTTATTACATGGGATCATTTAATTGACATGATTACCAGTTCCCCCTGCAATGACCAGATGACAATTACCCCAATGCATAGGGTATATTGATCAATAACCAAATGCACGTGGTTTGGGGAATTTCACCTCAATAGGGTCATGTGATCCTCTACTTAACAACATAAAAACCCCTGACTTTAAAAAAGACCGCGTATTTTTAGTCCATGAAGCGTTAGTACTTAGGGAATTTTTAGATGTTCCATGAAATGGCTTGTGGTTCTTAAACTTTTGGAACACTAATCCCGAATACTGGCTGTTTAGTAACATTACAGTATAGGCACACATTGCAATGCATTATGAGTGAGTGAGTATTAAATTTAACGACAACTCAACACAATTGTTAGGTCATTTCGTGCAATGCCTTATGGGATTGGTTTAAAACACCCCCTGACCCCCAATGCAAGTATGCATGCTGCATAACCAATTTAAAAGGCAAATCACCATGAGACAGACAGCAAGGTTACAATGGAAAATGCCACCTTTGACACTTGTGACATACGCCCAGACTTATTTTTTTGTCCCCCTGATTTCCTCTACACTTCTGTAAGATTAGATTCATGTGTTTAAAATTTCAGCCAGCTGGTCATAACCCTGTGAATGCGTATAAATCATGCAGACATGCATTGATGTAATATCATAATGTCACTTAACAGAGCATTCCGGGAACCAGTAATCGGTTAATTATAAACAGATCGGTACTCGGTCTTTCTCAGCTTCTTTTTAGATGTGTAGGTCATCACACAATTCTGAGATACTGCCAATGCCATTTCTTAGAGCAGATGAGATACAAACATTGTTTTGGTATTCACCAAAATCATATAAAAGTCCATATTTTGCACCATTTTTTTTGCCTTAAAAATGTTATCCAATACAAAATTTTAATTAAAGGTGCAAAAGAGATTTCAAGTCACCTATATTTTGTCTGTGATATTTAAGTGGATTGCATAAGATCAATCTCCATAGATGCACTCCCTTTTTATTGGCTGCAGAATAACTTAAATGAAATACAAGATGAGTTTGTATATGCGTTATCTTTCAATAGAAACCAAGCTGAATCGTTTTGCCTCCATAGTAAACTGAGAAATTTTTCCATTTTTTGTATCAAGAAACAGTTCTCAGCGCTAATCTTTCACTGGGGAAATTTTTTGATTGAAAACTTTAGACCAGTTAAAAAATCAGAATTTTCACAATTTTTTAAAGGACACCTGTTATTTGAAATCTCTGTTGCACCTTTACATTCAACATAATATTTGAATAAGACCTACTGGCTGGCCTTGTTCACACATTGCGCTCCTTATGGATCTTCCATCCTCCTGCACTGCCTTTGTCATGGGTTTTCTGGTCCAAGGAAAGCTTTCTGATGTCACCCTAGTGTTAGGGGTAAGGTCTCTGCAAATATATGAAACATTGTTTTTTTAATCAATCTTCAATCATCATTGTTTTTAATCAATCTTCATCAATCATGTTTTTAATCAATCTTCATCAATCATCAGTTTGCCACATTAAATAGGCCTTGTATTTTGGTACTAAGTATAATCAAAGTGTAGCTACTGCATGCACACACTGAATATGAGTCTAAAATATAAATATTAAACTTGTGTAACTTCAGACAAAGAGAACCAAGTACAACCTGAATTTAAAGCAAAGATTTGATTCAAACAAGAACAGTCATCGTCTGTAAATCTGAATGGGACACAATTCAGTATCAACACAGCCCTTAGGACATATCTACACTAGCACCCATCTTTTTTTTGTCCCCGCCAGACGAAGTCCGTGAGGGGACTATAAAATGGGCTCCGTCCAGTATGTCATGTCCGTGATAAAATGTTAACCCTGGAACATTTGGGCATAATTTTTTTTTTTCTGGATGCTCTGAAATAGCCAACTTGGGTATATTGTGGGAGGGGAAAAACCCCCTACCTACCCTTTAATTCATACGCCCAGGGTCCTCCCCAAGTCTGTCAGGGAGGTCAGTGGCATAACTAAGCTTTTTGTTTCAGGGGGGCAAAGGGGGCCACATGTATTTTCAGGGTCAGCTATTATTAAAATTTGTTATATAGGAAGGGCCTATTTAACTCACTATTTTTTCAGGTTGGGGGGCAGATTGCCTCACAAGGGGGGCAAGCTGCCCCTGCCCCCCCTCTGGTTTTACGGCCACTGCAGGGGGGGGGGGCAGTTCGGGGGGCAGGTCACGGGAAAAGGTCTCTATTGCACATAAAATGTCAACATGTGACCATATTGTTGTACATTGATCTGGCAAGTTTCCCGTGAGGGCTACTAGATGCAACTGGTTGAAAGAAGCGGGTTGATGAAGTCCTCGACCTTATTAGATTTTGGGTGTAAAAATATTCTACTTAAGTATCTAATTTTGCATAATTATTCAAATTTTTCCCTGCAAGAGTGTACAAGTTTTTCTGGAGTTCCGTAAGGCGTAAATGAGTGTAATTTTTATGAGAATGAAGCAGGTTGAGAAGTTTTCTCGACCTGATTATATTTGGGGTATATTTTTGGTGCAAAGATAAATATTCAAATGAGCTAATTAATAGCAATATCAGCGGCATTGCTATTTGTGTGGGTCAACGTATACCACAACAAAGTATTAACATATGTAGTACCCCATGTTTTTCATCATTGAAGGTATTCTTTTCAGTTTTGGTTGTTACCATGGTCAGCTTTGGGTTGCCAGCCTGTTTACATTTCTTGGAAAATGTGAAAATATGTAAAATTTAAAATGTGGTCACATGATTTTAGTGTTGCCAAATTGAATAAATTATCATATTTTTACTAAATTTAGTGAATTTCCAGGGATTTTTGCATGATGATTTCTCGAGTCATTTCACCAAAAGGTAACAAAGTTATTTTTGGCGAGCTAGTGGTGGCCAAAATTAAGGGTGGACTGGTGCAGTTTTAGTCGTCACTTAGTGATCGCGATATTCGGCGGGGACATATTTTACGCATCGCGTAAATACAAGTTCGCCTTGTTAACCCTTACCTCTGTGCTACATCTATAAGGTTCTGTTTATTGGCTGCAAACAACTGTTCTCTCTGTGCTTGTCTCATATCATCTGATATTCTTGACAGGAAGAATGTCATTCCTTTGTCAGATGGTGCCACTGGGCTATCAATCTGTTCATTTTGAGCACAGAAGTTGAACATATAAAAATTAGTATTCAAATGATTAGTTAGTATCAATTAGGATTCAAATGATCAATTAGTATTCAAATTTACAATTTGTTGACAGATTGACAATTTGTCAACAACATGCCTGTCAACAACAGAATTAGAGTTTGTAAATACTTATTTACAATTTACTTTTCATTATTTTTCAAAGAAAACAGATCATAAATGTCAGCAATGTTTTTTAAACAGACAACATTAAATTATGTAAAAAAAAGAGGTTGCTTGGCCTCCAACCAATACCATTTGGAAGTTCATAGAAAAAAAATTAAAGAATATGACCCTATTTTCAAAATTCCACAAAGCTTTTTTTCCTTTTGGAATTTTCAAATTTTAAAGTACACCCAAAACAGCATTTTAAACAGTTTCTTGGAACTTTCCAATTTTAAACCAAATATGAAGTAATAAAAGTCTTCAATTGCCAAAATTAAACCCTTACTTAGAGTTTAAGTTTACATCTTGGCTATTATTTATACAAAATAATTTTAAAAAACATTTTGACTGACCGACTCTCTCTATCCCCAAATTAGTGGTGAAGGATGAGCATACTCATATACTTTTACACTTTTACTCCAGCAAGTTTGCTTGTTTTTTTTGGGGGGTGTAACATTTTGCTATGATTGTAAATGACATATATACGAGGGCACAGGACATACTTTGCATGGGGTTCTAATACAGTTATGAAAATACTGGTACAAAAAGACAAGTCATGCACAACATTTTAATAAAAGTAAATTAACCCTTACAACTGAAAACACAGACAGTTTAGCCTCATCGATATCCTGCTGGGTGTAGTCTCCCTTGACAGCCCAATCCACAGAATGGTTAAAGGCTTCTAAGGTATCAAAAGAATTGGGATCCCTTAAAAGAGGCAAAATATGAACAACAATACAAAATGGTTATCTACACTCTTGGGAAAGCCAATCACATTTATAATGCAATTTTACCATTAGCTCTATAAATCGTGGTAAAATATGAAAACAAGTCAAAAATGCAACAAGAGATTAAACATGATTTTTGCACCAATGTAAAGCCTTTTATAAAAAATGTCCCAATGTGAAAGGAGTAAGCTGAACAATATTTCTTTGGTACAAAAATTAGTCAAAAACACTTTATGTTTTATAAATCATATAACTGAGGCCTGATTTCCTTTCCAATGTTGACTGAAACATATGCATTTCCCTTTTGAGAAGTGGAATGCCCCAAAATACCTATAACACCCCCATAAGAAAAATGGTCCAACCAGTGACCCCAGGTCACACCCGGTTGACCTTTGCTCTTCTCTTATTCCGTTTTGGCCCTGAGCCCAGACGGACGCAGAAACATTACATGTTGTGGGGCGGGCCTGGAAGAGGGAAGTCAACATTGGAAAGGAAATCAGGCGTCAGTTATATGATTTATAAAACATAAAGTGTTTTTGACTAAATCATTACACTGAGCTGATTTCCTTTACACCAATGTTGACTGAAACATATGCATTAACCTCCGTTGAATGAATATTTTCAATCAACACCAGACTAGCACCAAGCAGTCGGAGGAGAAACATAATGTTTCGAAGAGCGGGTCGATAGGATGCAGCCAAAGGTTGAACTAACGCCAGAGCACAAAAGCACACGGAATCTAGATTCCTAAAAGTCAGGAAGCCAATAACTCACCTAGACAGTGGAGTACACCAGGGGTGAGTAATAGGACCTTAGACTTTATAATGTGCTTAATGACTTGGCCAAAGTTTTTTGGAGGAGAGCCAGAGCCGAGAATCCCGCAGAGAAAAACCAAGCCTAAGAAATAGGCGAGAGGAAGAGCTCTGAAGGAGACTGGAGTGCGACGTAGGCCTTGGACAAAGGGCCAGAAGCACCCGCGGCAAAGGCGGAGAACAAGGCTTCACAGCCTTGCAAACAACTGAGGATCCGAGAGGGAGCCAGAGAAGCGCAAGGCGGACCCGCGTAAAGACGCGGGTCAAAGAAGCCTAACTCCAAAAAACAGGAGCGGGCCCCCTAGAGAGGGGGTCCGATCAGAAAACCACAGATGAACCCAACGGGGAGAGGCCCGGTGGAGATAAAGGTTGAGAGACTGAAGGAAGGCTAAAGGCCCCAGCCCC
>JAMKCH010061805.1:0-16827 GCA_023653785.1 Ophioderma brevispina
ACGATTGAGGCCTAGGAGAACCGAACACGGGATTGCGTAGCTCTATCACCCCTCTTACCGTGAAGGTTAATGAACATGACTTTAGCGGGGGTGCCCTCCCTGTGAATAAATGAAAGTGTGGGCGGAACAAGGCGGGGGAAATTCATAATACAGGGGTTAACAAAAAAAAAATGCTGGGATTACTTTAAAAAGGTAACCAAAGTGTTCGTCTTGTTACAAGGATTTAAAAAAGGTATGTTTGTACTACCTACAACGTATGTATCGTTATGGAGATATAAAGACAAAAATCCGTTCTCAAGGTCATCACCAAAGGTCAAATCTTTATACTGCCACCGATCTTTAAAAATGGTCTCAAATGTTAACTTTCCACAGGAATTGCAGCAAAGTAGTAGTTGACTCTCTAATTTGTATTTGTTATCGAGATAAATGGCATACAAGGTCAACCCCATTGACCCTCTATGATCTCCGAATTTTAAAAATATTTTTTTTTCCACAGAGGGAAACAAACGTTATTTTTCATTTTTACCTATAAACATACAAATATAGTACAAGCACATAAATATCATATTTTCAACGGTTATAATACTACAAATATTTTCTTCTAAAAGTCCAGTAACTATTCCCCATGGTTAATAAAATTTGCCCATTTTATATTACATAGAGATGTATATTTTTCAATTCATAATACTTTTTAATTTAAATTGTGAGAGTGCTTGGCAAGCATAGGGTGGCCTTTCTAGCATTTTCATTTTATATATATGAAATCTACTCAATAGCAAAATCAAATTCATTGAATTGCCCTGATCTAATTAACTCCCAAAAAAGTAAATCACAGGTTTTTCCCATGTATATTAAAATGTATTTTTTCTCTAATCCATTTTTTACCCTTTCCCAAAATTCATTAGTATTCGGCCAGTTTCCAAAACCATATTGCAACGAGTTTCCTCTGAATCTAGGCAAAATGTGCACAGATTGTTATCTCTCTTGCGAATTTTAATAGAAAAGAATTTGTGCCCTGAAGTCCTATGGGTTAACGGAATTGGAACCATATTAGCTTCGTGTTAATTGTACATATTAAAGGTGTACCAAGATATTGTTCCATCTTGAGGTTTAGTTATTAGAATATTAAGTTTATTTTCCCATTTGTTAACAAAAAATTACGCAAAACCTTTTTTTGGATAAGATATTCATATATTCTTCTTGAAACCCTTTTGTTCTTTCAGTAGGACGCCAAAATGGAATGGTATTGTGGGTATTACAATGGTTCTCCAGGATTATTAGTTACATCGGAAAATTATCTGATTGCGGATATAACCCTATATATTCAACACAGTTCGTCGGACATTATATCTGAATTTGAAAACTCTCCAAGTGATAGAAATTGACCGTTTTCATCCATTAGTCATTAACCAAGTCAACACTTGCGGACCCAATGTTTATATACAGACTTTGTTTGCAACCCTGAATTATCATTATACCAAAGTAAGGTCTCTAGTTCTGCAGTAGTTGTAGGGATGTGACCAATTGGTTTAATTCCGCCAAGCCGAAAAGTACAGGTCTTCCAAAAACTATTTGGTTTAAATTTTTGGTTCATAAATTCAGATTCTGACAGTCCTCCTTCACGTAAGGAGACTATCAGGTGGGGTTTTGCAACAAATAAATATACCATTAGGGAGCCTGCATTATTTAAAATTCTGCGAATCCAGTCCTAATTTCAAAGCATGCAATAAGATGCACATCACCCATTCTCAACCCCACCCTGGTCATAGTTTGGATCATTTGAATTTCTTGTAACCTTGTCGATGCCTTTCCATATAAATTTTTAAACTATTTGAGTTAATTTTTCTAAATTTGTTAGATGGGTTAGGGAGAGTAAAATAAGAAATGTAAGTTTCGACCAATATTAGAGATTTTACAATGTTACTCTTTAATTTAAAAAATGGTAGGACGGTGCAAGCGTTTTTGTTGCAGTCTTTGAGGAAAGATGGAAAATTTAGCTCTTGTTAATGAAATTGGAACAATTTTTAAGATTAACCTTTCGTGATGACCTTTGACATTGACGATTTTTGCATATATATCCATAACCATAAATTGTAAGTAGTACAAAAACTGTACCTTTAATCCTTTTAACAAGCACACACTTGGTAGCCTTTTACAGCAACATGCATTTGAAATTTTTGACCCCGGATAGAATCCCCCCCCCCCTCCTGGATTCCGCCCACACTTTCACGAGGGGCACCCCCCGCTCAATATGTTAGTAAAGGTGCAACGAGAGATTTCAAGCCACCTATTTTCGTGATATGTAGTGATTTCAGATAGATTAGATGCTCAATAGATTTCTTACCTTTTATTTGGTTTTACAGAAGTAACTTACAAATGAAAAAAAAAGAGTGATTTCTTTATGTTTATATTACAATAGAAAACATCAGGACTGAATTCCGTATTTGGCTCCTATACGAAATTAGAAATTTCACAATTCTTGTACCAAAGAAACCGTTTCCCAGTCTTATCCTTACAGATGGTGATTTTTTATTATCAAGCTTTCACCATGCTCAACAATCATAATGTTTCACATTTTTTTTCGGGACACCTTTCTTTGACATCTCTCGTTTGCATACTTCATAGAAACAAATCCACTGAGAAATGATGCTCTCCACGGTCACGGATTTGCTCCGAATGACCCAACTGGTAAGCACCCCTTGTTCTGCTGACAACATAGAGGTATCGATGTGCAATCATTCACAGACCACATTTTATCAAGCTTTAATTATAAAATTAAATGTCCGTTGTGCTATAAATATGCGCGAATGTCATTTTGTGTCCGAATGACTGGCTGTTGCCTCACAAGGTCACACTCTCTATAGTAACAGCGATAATGATATATACATGTCGACCATCATGAACTCATCGACTGCTAACGCCAATGTTTCTAATGTTTTTCGTCGTCAAGTACATTCTAGCACTTTGCAATCACGGGCTCATATGTGACAAAAGATTCAGCGTTTTTTGTTTTGATTCACTAGAAATAGATCAGGAACTAACAACGCTGTTGCTTCAACTATGAGTTGCGTTTACCTTTTAGTGCTGGTAGTTGCAACTTCATTTAAGTACAGATGATAACACTACAAACAGAAAACAGGAAGTCAATAGTGTGGTAGACTGGGGAAAAATTCGAGGTTTTACTGCAAGAAGGCCTCATCTGCAGTAGCCTTGCCCATTTGTGTTCTTACTTAGTGTTATACCTGCCAATTCTAACATGGCCAAAATCTGGCATTGTCACTATTGCATATGGGACCTTCTTGCCTCTAAAGCGTCGAAATGTCAGATGGAGTAACTACAAATTAACTAAGATATCTCACGATATGCCCATCATCAATACACCGAAGCGCATGAAAGAAGACATAATCGGGAAAATATCAATATAATGGAATCACATTTTTGTTCCCCGAAACGTGCAAGGTGGGACCTTGTACGCAAAGTCCCCATGGAGCGAGAGAGTGGAAAAAAACATTAGTAAAACCGCATGAAAGGATGTGAAACGTGATTTTTCAATAGTCTGTAAATTATCGGATCCTCTGCGTGCAGGTGGTCTTTGCCACAAATTAATCATGGTTTACATTTTTGGAAAAAAAAATCCTGAAAAAAACTGATAGGGTGTCAAGATTGGTTGCACACGTGTTTAAGTTAGTTTCATCTAGCGAGGTTTTCAATTAACCAGGAATTCGACATTTTTTATCATTTGTTTAAAAAAAATGATTGACTGGGGGAAATCGGGTAAAACGCCCTGATGAAACCCTCAAAAGGCAGTTTTCCTCCGCTTTGTCATAGTAGTATTCAACCACAATAGGAGTCCCTTTGATTACATACGTGTCACCCCAGGTAAGCCTTATAGAGGCCACATATTCATAATATTAATATGATAGAAATAGCATTTTGTATACGCCTGATAGTTCATCTTCATATTGAACTTTTCTTTTATCCTTTTTTAAACAGTTCATTGTATAAAACATCTATACGCGGTCGTTTTGAACAAAAGTTCCCATCCCGCCGTTTCAGTATTTTTAAAAAAAATATACATTATTTGTTAAGTAATTTTGAAACACACTGACACTGGTCGCATGTATAGGAATTAAATGCGCCACTCAGACGAACAAAAATGAGTTCTATGATTTTTCATCGAGTATCACCTCGAGCAGAAAATATTTAGGGCTTCTTGATAAGGCTATCATTACGTTTTTTTTTTTTTGTTTGGCGTCGTTCGTTCGTTCGTGGCGTCCCAGTCCAAAATAAATCATCATTGGAAGATCCGTCTTTAACCCAGCTGACAAACCCCATCATCAGGCCGATTAGGCCTGGAATTCCTCCCTGGGGGACAGTGCTGTAGACCTCACAGCCATCCATGACGTGGCCAACGGCCCGTGGCCCCCACACCGCAGCCGGTGAACGCCCACTCCGATCCAGATTCAGAAGCTCCCTGTAATACCACACGTCCAGCGCCGAGTCTGCGAGGGTCGACCCACGCTCTCCCATCAAGGTTCCAGCCCTGGGCCTGCCTACGGGCTGTTCCCACACTGTCCAGGCCCAAAGCAGAGATGAACCATTTCTCATCCCATCTGTCATCGATCCGGATGACCGTACAGGGACAACCGTGACGCAGGTAATGGATTGGGTAGCAAAGTGATTCCGTGGAATTCGTCTGATCCGTCAAAGGGCTGGCCTGTGGGGGGACTAGGCCAAAAAAACCAGGTCCACCCGCTTCCCGGCCGAGCCTGATCGTCTGCAAAGTTCCTCCCAAGGTCTTCAGGAGCCATTCCAGACAGAATTGGAAGACATCCCACAGGCGTCGTCCCACAGGCAACCCCCAACAAGTCTCACTGCATCATTCAGAACGAATCAATTCTCGTATGAAGTACAGTGGGTAGCGCATTCAGCAGCGTACATGCCCAAGGTAACAGTTACGACGGTAAGGGCTGGGTCCGTCCGTGCTAATTGCAACTTTGTTTGTCATTAAACCTGTCTCGAAAGGCGTTCCTCCAATTAAGTGAAAGAATTTGAAGAAACATGATTCTCGCAAATCCTCCAGTGTCCCTTTAATAACCCATCAACCCTATACAAATCTCGTGCTTCGAGAAGTACCTTTCAAGTAGTTGAAGTCACGTCTTATGCTTATTTTGCAGTTAATTTCTGTAAAAAATAGGAGGAAAATCTTTGCAAGCTGGGGATCGGTTGATTCTGGAGATTTTGGCCCGAGATTACGCTCCAGGAGCATATAGTTTCAACTCGTCTCCATAGGGGCGCTTATTTTATTATGTGTGCGCTTTTTTCCGTTAATGTTTATATGAAGTATTACACAAGAACGACTCCCTCTAGCCGACTCGGATTGCGTGGCGTGTGGCTGTGGGCGGCTCGTCTTTTTATCTACAGGCGTGGGTTCGAATCCCACTCAGGAACAAATTTAGTTTACTGATTTTATTTGTAATTTTAGTAAATTTAAAAAAAAAAAAAAAAACACATTGAAGTAGAAAAATATTGATTAGGACTGCCTTATGAGATATAAGACTGGTCATGGTCCTGGAGGATGATTTCGGGCCAGAAATCTGCCGACGCGTTCGGATGTTTGTCAAACACATCACTTTGGGTATTAACTCGTGCACAATGTGTAGATTGTTTAAAGCTTATCCTACGTATAAGCAATTATGCACGAAAGGTTACGAATGATTTCGGTAATGGTCTTCAGTTGTCTTTCAACTTGGAATTCACCCTATAAAAAAACTTAATTTTTTCCTGTATCACGAAACTCGGGATGGTAGTATGGAATGGAGAGAGAGGAAGAGAGGGGAAATAGAACTTCCTCAATTTTTAAGTATTGAAAACACTTGACCGATGAATGAATTGGCAAATTCTCTATGGGCTTCTGTTTATGACGTGACATGCTTAATCAAATCGACAGCAATTTCAGTGGCGGCGTATTAGCGAGAGTACCTGCTCCATACTGTTGGCAAATGCGGCTGTTCAGTTTTATCCGAAATGAGTTTGAAAACAAACATTATTTTCGTCCCCGTTTCAACCTACATGCTCGAGTTAATTTCGTCAAACAGCGACATTACTGGCATGTCATTCTCCAAATGATTACGATTCCATTTCGCCAAGGTCATCAAAAGGTTCCCTAGAATTTGGTTGGTGGCATGAATACATACACATCACCCTCAACCCTCATCATAGGAAACTAATTCTTCAAGTTTGTCAGGCATAATAATTTAAGTAATTCTTACATGTCATCTTATACTGATCTTAGGAGTCGTTTAGATGGTCAAATTGCACATATATTAATACTTTCCTATAAATCTGAGAAATCAAAGCTTTCTTTCAATCAAAATTAAGTTCATTTATTACCCGAGTTGGATCAAAGGAATTTGCATTATCTATATAGCAACACTAACAAATGCACTAAGTGTCGTGTCACAACCAAAACTTTCACTTTTTTTTCAAGAATACTGTTCCAGTGGCGTAAAGTCGGACTTGTAAATGACCACAATTAGTCGTTTTTCTTTTTCCCTGCTTTAGTGTCGATGACGTGCTACAAAACTGGAATTCGGCGTTGAATCAGTTTTCAACCTTTATATGTTTTCAATGCCTAGCAGCAGTTTGGTGCAATAAGGAACAAATGACCCTTTGGGTTTTCATGCGTTGTAACGTTACACGTACACAGCTACTGACGATACATTTATTAATAGCATTTTTAATTTTGTACCAGGCTGTATCTTAAACGGATTTTACACTTGAATGCATCGGGTCCTCTTCTATTTTTAGAGGCGAGAATGCCTGGTTTATATTATATCTTTATATTAGACTGAATGTTATACTTTTACCTTCTTCAACTGTTTTAACACCTGCGTTTCTATTTGCTATATTTTAGCTTTTTTCATCCTTATGTTTTAATTATTTTTTATTATTTTGTTGGGCCGCATTTGTGTTGCATTTGAAGACGGTCCACGACGATAACTTTAAATCTAGACCGAAGATCGATACACATATTACACAATTAGTCAAAATATATCTTACACACACACTCACGCACACACACACACACCCACACACACACACACACAACACCACACACACTCGCCCGCGCGCTGGCATATACAACACCACACACACTTATATCTGGGATTTCACCTCTTGAAGAAGCTCACAGGCAACAGGGTTTACAAATTATACCTAACAATAACGCTGGTCATTGTAGGTACAGTTGTAAAGCAAAAAAGTGTATTTTTATATACTGTAATCATGACAAGTGCCTCAAAGCTCGTACCTAAGAGAAGGAGTGTTAATTGAAGGCTGCATCTCTTGTGGGAACATAACCAAAGCCTCCTCCACAATTTAATTGCTTTTAATAGTTTGTATTGTCGATTCTGTCCAGTGGAAAACCAGATAATTTAGTTCTCTTGGGTGCTGCTTTAGGTTGATCGGTTGACTTCGATCATGCGTACGACAAAGTTTCTTGATATGTAGGAACAGATTAAATATATCATGGATCATTAGTGTGGAACAAATGACCTGTTTATGTAAACCTCTTTTATTTTTTAATACATTAGCGCGACTTCAAACAAGCATTAAAAGATTGAATTTGACACCGGCACTATGTAGGTTTGTACTCATCTGAGCGCCTTTGTATTGATAAAGCAATTAAATACGATTTTAATGCGGTTTTCTTTTCTACGATAAGCTTTTACAGTGTACTCCAAAGGCCCCTAAGGCCAATGAGCATTAACATGTTTTAAGTTCGAGCCGTCTGGAAAAATTGGTACAACACACACTGGTTCTAAATGTGAGGGTCCCGAGGTCCGCGTATCCCACCCCGAGGTAACATTAAAAAATATATAACCGTATAAAATTTATTTCAGTGTATTCGTCTAACAAAGAACTTAAAAGCATAATGGTTACGACACCTACAATTCTTATCAGTTAGGGTGTGCAATGGTCAAAAAGGTCAAATGTTCGGCAGAAAAGGTCACATAAACATCATGACCTTAATGACCGCTGGGGTGGATAGGTGTAAACTATTTGAACGCGTAATTAGTCCATATATAGAAAAACACCCGGAAATAAATACGTATAAACTTGGTGTTTTCAAGGACAGTTTTCCTGATGCTGTCCTGCAATCAACTATCAAAGACCCCAAGAATCCCCATGTCTATTTGAAAAATTAAAAGGGTAAAATTTGAACAGGGGTCAAAATTCGAAAATGTTCCATTGGCGTCCTGTCCTTGTTTCAAGGTGCTTCTACTCAACTTCATTCCCTGGATCAACACGTCTGATACAAATAATTCACAAATCATATTTCCAATAATCATCAAGGAGTGGGAGCATATTGCACGATCCCCTCCCTAAACCTAAAGAAATAGCAATACAGTGTTAAAAATTCATTTTATCAAGCACCTTAATGTGATGGCTCTAATTCCACCTGGCATATGTTCCATGCTTGCGGCCTTCCAATAGCAAGTTCAATAATTCCACTCAGGCGGAGCGCCTTGTTCTATCTTAGTTTTTCTGCATTTTTGCAATGATATGAGTTTTATACAGGAAGATTAAAACCACAAAGCGCAATTAGAACAAGGGCTGGGTTCGCGCCTGAGTAGAATAGCCATGCACATACACCATAGGTATTTGGTGGTTTTTTATACCCAGACTAGCAGGCTCCTAGATCAAGTGTGCACAACAGAAAAACCAAGGATGGTTAAACAAGTTATTTTTATTGAATCTTTTCTCTAGGAAATTGGAGCCCTTCAATAGAAACAGAACTGATTTCAAAGTGCAAGCCAATGTTCAAAAATTGAGAATTAAATGCCCATAAAAATAGCAAGTTTTCCGGTTCCTAGCAGACAGCCTTGAACAAGGCTAATTGCCAAGTCAAATTGTATTGCAATGTCTGTATCATGTGTCATAAGGATTGAAAAAAAGCATAGTTATGGCCTGTCTGCGGACTTTAGGAGTATTAACTATTTGGAAATAACTGGGGTGTCTACTGGGTGTAAAGCTCAGGACGCGGTCCTAGTTGTCTAAAAGTTGTATTCAAGTATTAATCTCATTGGTATAATATTTGAATATACTAGCGTGAATTCAAAAAAAAAAATTTGTGCACGGGTGCGGATGAACTGACCTTGATCAAATCACTGAAATCATAGATTGTTGTGTTGTATTAAATCAAATCTCATATACTTAAAGTTGAAAAAAAATGAAAGAAGAAATCGATTACAAATAAGCCAGATAGGACGATTTTGTAAAACCCCCCCCTTTTTTCGGCCATTCCAATGGGATTTACACACATTAAAACGTGTGTTGTTGAGAATGTATTACAATATCAAATATCATGATAAACCCTTTGTCAATTCTCCCCTCTTAATGCTACATTTTATGAGTAGTTAGCTACGGATTAATCAAATGAATTATTTATATTCAATGGTGTACCAACTGATGACGAATCCAAACACCAATTCAACTGTTGCAGAGCAAGAAAACAAGATATTCCCATTGTGTAGGATTATTTGCCAAAGAGTTAGTTCCTTATTGGCTAGATTGGTATCTATACCTAGATTACAGTGGTAGTGTTGAAACCCTTTCATTACACATCAAGTTAAAGGGTGACATTTTGTGGAAAATTAATCGTTTGGAAGATTACTGAAGTAGACCACGGCTATTCAATATCAATTAAACAAAGAGCACGATGATGGGTCATCATTACTTTCATAGTGCTATGCCCGGCTATCGTACATTACGTATTCTTGCTTTAATAAATGTATTAAGTGGAAAGGGAGGAAAAAGAGGTGTGCTTTACAAAATTAGGTCATATATTTTTGATTTTTTTTAATCGTTTTCTTTCATTTTTCCAACATTGGAAATATATTAGATTTGCTGGTATAATAAACACAACAAATCTATGATTCAGTGAGTTTATCAAGGTCAAGTTCATCTGCCATCTGCAACCCTTGCACAGTTTTTTTTTTTTTTGAGTCCGTAGTATAGTTACAGGGGCATAGTTGGATAGTTACAGGAGCGAAATATGGAAGGTTTCTTACTGGGTCTATGGGAGGTAACAAGTCACTGCCCTATATGGTCAAAATCCGAAGAGGTAGATAGTGTGAACGAGCATTTTTTGCCATAAATGACCAGAAAAATGTACGGGTAATTTGACAATGTTTAATAAAACCGTACTTTTTGACAATTTTACCTCAGGATAAACTTCAAACAAGTGTTGGCCCTGCATGCCTAAAATCAAAACTGTTACATAGGGGGAACAAGAAAGTTGTAAATAAGGTGAACAAGAAAGACATGTAACATCCAAGGAGATGTAATGCTAAAGTTGGGAACGATGCACCAGAGGCATGGAAGAAAGAAAATGGGCCTTATGTTCTACTAATGAGGAGGTCTACGCATCTGGGAGTTGGAGTTGGCCCGCTACAAAAGCATGTACTGGCCAAAAAATTTAGGAAAACACAAGTCTTCCCGGCGTTGGACTTGGCACTCACCAAATAACATCATCACACCAATTGCTTACTCCTTGGTGCAAAACCTCTTCCGATCTGGCATCAATGTATCAACACTAGAACTTTTCCCAGTAGCAGACACAGGCAGTGACCATGACTTGGTTTATCATGATTTTAAAGGTTCGCCTGAGAAAACCACAAGCCGACTAACACCAGCGCAAGTTTTCACCGGACAGACTGAAGGATCCTACCATCTTGGAATCCTTCCAAGCAACCATTGTTGCAACTTTGCACCGCTACTTGATGTAGAAGCATTGACCAACAAGTTCACGAATTTATGACGGAACAGCCATCAAGATCTGGGAAACACCGCAGAAAAACAGCCGTGGGTTACCATTACACCTGAGATTGTGATCTTTAGACCTGCTGAGTATAAGCTATCTCCAAGGACATCAGGAAAGGCATGAAGAAGGCCAAAGAAACATGGATTGAGAGGCAGTGCTTGGAAATTGACGAGAATCTAGACAAGAACAACTGTCGGATAGCTTTCCAAATTGTCAAGAATCTCACCCAGCAAGAGAGTCAAGAGTCCACCATTCATGACAGACCTGGGGAAACGTCTCACTGAAGGAGAGTGCCATTAGTACCAGGTGGACTGAATACTGTTCAGAACTTTACAACCATAAGACCCGGGGAGACCCAGCGTACTGCATGTCAGGAACCATCAAACGATTATGACTTCCCTATTTTACTGTGGAAGTTGAGGCAGCCTGCGGGGGGTGCGACGGCCACCCCCCCCCCCCAATATGTAAAGTTTCGCGCTTTATCATGTTGCAGGTCCGCTTTGCCATGTTTGAAGTCCGCCTTTGTTGTGTTTAAATTTTGCCGGGTCCCTTGTTCAGGTTGTGGTTAGCAAACTAACTATGACTACTATTGGTCAAAACAGTGGTTAGCACGCATTCGTGCTATTATTATAGTGTTTTGTTAACGCCGATGAAGTTTCATTGCTCCGACCCCCCCCCCCCCCCCCCTTTTCAGATTGGATTCGACGGTAAAATTTGGGGGCAACCGGCGAGCGTAGCGAACCGAAAAAAAACTGTTTTCTCGACAAAAAAGGTCCACTTTTGCTAAATCCCCGACCCCCCCCCCCCCCCCCCCCCAAATTAACGTCCTGGCTACGGTCTGAGCCTAGGATCGTGAAGATGGGAAGTCTCCACGAGTTGACAACATAACGCCGAATGACTGAAGAACTAACCCAGGAGCTTAGCACCCATTTGTAACACATCTCAAGTACCAAAGGTTTGAGTGATTACAATATTGTTTGACAGACTGACAGAAACTCCCTGAACGTGATTCTTAAGTGCCGCAGTGGTGCTTAAGGAGAGGGGGCCCAAACAAAGTTTGGAACAGGGGTCAAATTTAAATTGATCCAATAATGTTTTGAAAAAGCACACCATGTTATTGTGTCTAACCTAAGGATTCAGAAAAGTATAGTTTGTATATGTTCACCCTAAAGTTTCAGAGGTATAGGCTTAAAAACATCAAAATCATAAAAAAGGGTCAATTTCAGTTGTACAGTAGGGTCAAATTTTTCAAATTGCTCCGATTGGAAAAAAATGGTGCAAATTATTTGTGGAGCTCATAGGAAAATTAAGGAAAGTTTGAAGTGTCTCAAATGCTTGCTAAGAAAGTAGGGGGTACAAGATCCAAGCCCCATTGAATGCATAGACGTTGCCCTCTGTGCCCCCTACATCGGAAACTAAGCATTTACGACAGTCAAAACTATTCCTTATTTTAAATCCTATGAACTCCACCAATTTGCACCATTTTTTCCCAAATCGGAGGTCACTTTAAAAATTTGACCCCTGTACAACTGAAATTAAGACCCTTATTATTGATTTTTGCTGTTTTTAGCCTATAACTCTGAAACTTTGGCTGTACATATTACAACTATACCTTTTCTGAATCCTTATGGTTAGACACATAACCATGTGTTCTTTTCACCGTTTTAAAAATATTATTGGATCAATTTACAAATTTGACCCCTGTACAAACTTTGTTTTTGGCCCGCCTCTCCTTAAGGCACCACTTGCGGCACTTAAGAATCACGTTTCAGGGGTTTCTATCAGTCTGTCAACATATTAATCACGCAAACCTTTTTTACTTGAGATGTTTTTACAAATGTGTGCTAGATCCAGGGCTAACCGGACCGGGGAGAATATGCATAAGATATGACAGAATGGCCCACAGTTTGGACAAAGTCACTTAATCATAGATTTTTTTTAAAAAAAAAAAGGCAACCTTCCACAATGTCAGAACCTATGCACCATACTTGTGTTGAATTCCATATGTTTGTTTTCATTCAGTTACTTTATAGTGGTGGTTTGTATGTCAAGGAAACAGTTCCCGTAGGATTTTTGCTAAAATTGATTTTCTTGCTGTTTTTTTCATTCAGGCGGTCAGGACCAGGTTGTCAGAAAAAGATGGGGTCAAATATTCGGACTTTGTGTTTAATGTTCATGACATATTCTTCTCCTTATAGGATTAAAAATACATTTGCTTAGGTTCCTACCTTCATGGTTAAAGCGCATATAGCCCCATAATGGTTCAAGGTCCATCCTGGCGTAAAATTTTACCCAATTCTCTGATTTTTGCACCAATAAAATCTGTATAAAAATCTTTAAAAAAAAAAAAAAAAAAAAAAAAAAAATAGGTCTACAAGGTCCCAATGGGGGGGGGGGTCACCAAACTTTCCCTGGATGTTGCAATGATATCACCAAATCAGTTCAAAATGGATTTGTGTTTCAGTATGACATAAGGAATGATTTGACACACTTTCCAAAACATCGGAACATTTACCTTCAAGTAATGAACAACATATCAATTCGTCCAATAAGATCGAAATTACTACCGACTCTTTGCACATATCCCTAAGCGTCGGCTGTGGTTGACGTTACGTTTGTTGATGCGTTTGTTGATGGTGTTAGGAGTATGCATATATAATATAATTAGTTTTTTTTTATATACGCTTTATCACTGTAAACAGTCTCCAAGCTTTGTTGCCTATTAATTAATTACGCCGCCATTAGGAAATCGTCACAATCAGTTTCGTTTCATCTAGTTGCTCTGGCCAAGCGTACATCCCTATCATCACTTAGATTGTAAGTCCCCAGACATGACAGCTCCCCCAATTTCGCTTGGGCCGGCGAGGCAATTGAGATTAAGTATCTTGCCCATGGACACAAAACACGTTGGCCACGTCGGGGCTCGAACTCGCGCCCTAATTGCTCACTAGTCCTGCACTTTTCCACTTGGCCACACGCGCTCTCTAATCCTAAGGTGCGGCCTATTAAGACTACACGCACATTCTTTCACCTTCATCCTAGGGATGAGAGGCGTGGACCCCAATCAAATGCTCATGGCAGCTTCCACCATACCTTCTGCCAAAGGCAGTCCGGATGAGCATCACCATTATATCCCGATGGAAACACACTAGCTTACCTTCTGGAATTAGAACATTTCCTTCCGCTATCTGAGCAATCAAAGTCTCAACAATTTACTTTATTCAATTTAATTATATATCTGTTCAAATGTATTTCTTAATTTTGTATGCACAATAGTTCTTGTGGATATTGTATTAATAGTATTAAAGATTTTTGTTGGCGAACCTTTATTCGTAATTCACATTTACCGATAGTCATTAAGGTGGCCTTTCTTACTTCTAGATGTTCTAGATTTTTATGGTTAAATGGTTACTAGATAACTTTTTTTCCCACAATTTCAGTTGATTACGATGTTACGTTTTGGTGTTATGAGCAAATGTGTGTGTCCCATACGCACATTGCTGTAATTTCCTTCCGCTTCCGACAGAACATAAACAATTCGCCAGTACAATTTCTGGCAAAGACGAATTGGAAGTGCGCTGTCAATTTAGCATAGACCTAAGACAAAGGAAAACAGTTTAGATGATGCACTGAACTCATCGTTTGAGTAAGTCGGGAGAAGAGGAGAATCACGAATACCCCTTCAACATGTCTCATCTCTCCAGTGTCTAGATTTGCCTCCAGGTGAGACACAGTGTTTATAATGTTATGATTTCTATTGTAAAAGCCTGTCTTATGAAGACATTTTTACACCGTATGTTAGATTTTCCTTTTTATATTCCCCTCAAAATTTGGAGGTTTGTTCCGTCACGTTGTGTTTGTTTATTTGGAATGCACGTTATCCGAAGAATGATTTACACACTATATTTACAACACCACATGTGTTTACGAAGGAAAACAAAACCACCCTGGAACTCCTTACATCCCGTAAAATAATATTAATCCCGTCGGATCTACCTACCAACAGTAATAGAGAGCTTTAATTCTGTCAGGGATCATTCATAATTCACATTGCAGCTTTCCGATCTTTTTATAACTTCTGATGTTTGCACTCACATAATTATCAATATCCTCGGAAAACACGATTCCGGATAACATAGCAACCTGCTATCCTATGCACCGTTCGCGTTTTTAAGGAAACAATATAAAAACACGAGCTGAACAGCACGGCAAGGTCTCTCTAAGTAACTTATCAAAGTTTTATAAAATGTATTACTGTATCCACGTTCTCGCCAAATTGATTTAATACTGCCGCTTAGTTATCCTGTCGAAAAAAAAGTTTCAAGTGCAAGTACAATCTAAAATTTTGGTAAGAATAGATACATCAACAACGTTCTGGGCATCCGTTTGCTTGTGATTAGAGATTTCACAATTTTTTAGGAGAGTTTACAATTCGTAAAACATTTTTGATAAGGGTGACTATCTATAGGGCATAGCCATCTGGGTCGTTCTGAGGCATGTTCCCGGTTATGCAAAGAATGTCCCGGTCGAGCAAAAGGTACCGATTACAGGGCGACAGGTTTTCCGACACGGGCATGACTAGTCGTATTTCAACCCATTCATTCCATTTTGTACGTATTGTCTATAGCAAGGCTTGAAATGTACACCTGGCACAAAAAGTATCATCGCATTTTTTCGAGGCAGTAATTGTGCCAAAGTCATACCATTTTGCAAGTTTTCCAAATATACATTCTGTTGCCCTATTCTTGCCTTTATTTAACACCTCCTTTGTAAAAAAGCGTGCAAAAGGGCTAGATAGGCGCCCGAAAGACCAAACCCACCAAACCAAAAGTTGCAGTTTTGGATTTTTAATGTCACGGTGTGGTACAACGCAATAAACGTGTGTATTGTTTTTAACACAAAAAGGTGTTTTGCCGGACAGAATGAGCGAGAAGCTACTTGCAATATTGTTTGTGGTACAAACACGTGTTGGTGTCCAGTAAACTTGCAATGCCATTGAAAATCCAAAAACTGCAACTTTTGGTTTTGGGGGGTTGGTTCTTTCGGGCGGTTCTATCTCGGGCATTTCACACTTTTTTACAATGCCAGGTATTAATGAAAGAGCAGACGGACAATAAAATGTATATTTCTGAAAACTTTCAAAATGGTCCCTGACTTTGACACAATACTGATGAAAACTGCCGATATACGGTTTTGTGAAGGTGTATATGTTGTTGCGTATATGCTTACTAAAAAACCCTCACTATGAGTTTTAGAGACCTTGAAAATGACCGTGAAAATGCACGTTAATCGTGGAAAATAACCTGAAAATTACCGTGAAGAGAAATATGCGGCATTTTAACCGGTGAAAAACTCTACGGGGAAATCACTGTCTGAAATTTGGCGGCTTTTCTTTTTTTATGCAGTATGCACATTTATGCTAATATTCGGATAACTGACAGCCTACGTCATTTAAGAGCTTCTGGTTGTTCGGAAGTATCCCTTTGCTGTAACTAATTAAATCACTCCTAATCCCCGTGAAATATCAGTGATATTAATGTAATGGGCCTATTGGCCAATGAGTCAAATATAATCCGGCTGAAAATACGTAGAAATTCTTTTTCCAGTGTTTTCAGGCCGTGATTAAGCCCAGTGCAAAGACGGTGAAACTTTCATCATGTGGCCCAGTAATTAAGTATGTACCGGAAATCCAACCGTGAAAAGTAATGCCG
This sequence comes from Ophioderma brevispina, assembly GCA_023653785.1. Lineage (NCBI taxonomy): Eukaryota > Metazoa > Echinodermata > Ophiuroidea > Amphilepidida > Ophiodermatidae > Ophioderma > Ophioderma brevispina. The sequence continues at coordinate 16,540 of JAMKCH010061805.1, forward strand.
GGAAAGTGAGTGATTTATCTCACAGTTATGTCTCATTATTCAATAGGCAAATTTAATGTTAATATCGTGTACAGAGCTGCGTCACTTAAGATACCGATAGCTGCGAGGAACGGGCCCTGTTTTATGAGAGTGTATCTTGTCATAATCGTGAAATAAAGGGGTTTAATGCGTCATCTATAATCAGGCTGAAAATCCCTTGAAATTGCCTTGAAATTTCATCATTCAGCGTTATTAGGTCGTATATTAGTCCCAGTGAAAAGACCGTGAAGCTAAAACTTCATCATGGTA